>JAVQKC010092753.1:0-14695 GCA_036025475.1 Philypnodon macrostomus
CTGAGTAAATGTGACTGAGTAAATGTAACTGAGTAAATGTGACTGAGTAAATGTAACTGAGTAAATGTAACTGAGTAAATGTGACTGAGTAAATGTAACTGAGTAAATGTAACTGAGTAATTGTAACTGAGTAAATGTAACTACCCTCCTCTGAATGTAAGTGAGGTTTTCAATGTGGTCTACCTGCTAGCCTTGAGAATATTTTTGTATGTCCCAGACTGAAATCAGACCGAAACATATCCCACCAACTATGGGCCTTAGGCAGTGTACAAACTGGACAATGGTCAGTAATGGACAGTTTTAGAGACATTTACTTTAACCAGGGGCAAATTATAACTCTGACCAAATTGACCAACGTATGCCTGACACAGAGAAGACACAGTGTAACACAGGGAGGACATACAGACTCAGACAATCAGTAGTTAAATAACTATGTGCATATAGTTAGCTACACATTAGCTTTACAAACGGATCAAGTAAAATGACTTGGAGAATTTGGCTGCAATATATCAGTGGATCTCAAACCCTGGGTCGGGACCCAAACGTGGGTCACCAAAGCTTTTAGTTCAATTTTCAGTTCAAGAAATAATGTTACTGGTCTAAGCATTACCAAAAGGCCAATAAAAGAAACAAAACTATTAAATAATTGGGGGGAAGGCATTCAATAAGAGGTTAAAATATAATAATGACCAAAAAAACACCAAACAAAACAAAACAAAACAAAAAAAGACTTCCTGAACTAAAACTAAAAAGTTGGGTTGCGATTATTATGGCCAAAAAAACCACGGGTCCCCTGAAAAAGAGTTAAACTTCCCGAACTTCCCGTTTCCATGCAATTGGTCGAAGTACAATCCCCCAACATTGTATTGCTTTGGTTTATAAATGCAAACTGAATATGCGTCCCAGGCTACGTTGTACTAACTGCCTTTGTTTGGGGCTCTTTGAAAATGTTATTATTTTTGCAAAGGAGTTATATTGCTCTATAAAACCACATTGCTTTTGCTGCGGTCATATTTATTTGCTAATAATGCATGCGGGGCGAAGACAGTGGGGATGAATTGCGATGTCTCGAATCCACAATGTTGTTTTTCATTTGGCCACCACAGCCTCCTCTGGAAAACACATACAAGTCCTGCTTTGGTCTAAATGTTTTCTCCGAGGGTGAGCTAAGACACAGATTACACCGATAGATACAGAACCTTAGGCATGCCAACAGGGAAGGCAGTTTCAATGTGTTATTCAGCCACACACAGACACTAGGAGTGACCCAGATCAAACGTAACATTATGACCACTGCCTAATCATAATAATAATGGTGTAGATTTGTGTAGCGCCTTTTAAGTGACTTCACACAGTCCGATATTGGTGGTGGTAGGGTAGCCACAGCTGCCTTGGGAACACACTGATGAAGTGTCGTGCCCAAGGAGACAATGGCAGTATGAAAGGGTTGGAACAGGAATAAAATCAACCTCGAGGTTTGTCGACAGCTCTACCACCTGAGCCACAGCTGCCCCGAGATGCATGTGCAGACTGTGAACATCCCAAAAGAGCTGCAGTTTTGGAGATGCCCTTAAGAGTCATTTAGGCTTGGTTTATATTTGGGTTAGTTCTGGGTGGTATTTTCTGAAGTGGTACATGGTGTGAAAAGAGTGGCACACTGGGTAGCAAGAGGGTTGCTGGTTCAAATCCCTAAACTGAACGTATACTATTGCTGTGTCCCTGGACAAGGCACTAAACCCACACTGCCTATGAATGAATGTGTTTGTGTGATTGGTGTTTGGTGGTGGTCGGAGGGGACGTAGGCGCAGAGGAATGGATGAATAATGTAATTGTAAAGGGTCTTTGAGTCTATATAAATCCAGTGCATTAATATTATAAAAATTTGGCACTTAGGAATGTTGCTGAAATCCTTACGTTTGCGTGCTTCTTCGGACAAAATTCTAACTTATATATACCCGCTATACTTCTGCTGTTAGTGACAGCACCCACAAAGAATCAATCTGAATCCCCTTCACGTCATAATGTTATGCTTGATAATGGTAACAAATGTGTGAAAAACGTACCTTCTTCTCGCCAAAGAATGTTCGCAACTGCCGAGTAGACCACGCCAGATGCAAGAAATAGAGAATAAAAACGGATTATTTTTTATTTCATTATCTTGAAAATCAGACCAAGCATATGTAACAGTTAGTTAACGTCCCACATTCTCGTCTTAATCAAGACATTATAGATCAGTGTTGGCTGATTAGGCCTTAACTCCTCTCGACAGCATGATGTAACCTAATGAAGGGTGGAATTTCAAAGCCCTTATAAGTACGTGTGGGGTCTGAACAGAGCGGCACTAAGAGGTACTTTCATGAATTTATAAAGTACACTTTTATAATCACTGCTCAAACTAGATAAAACGAGAAGTGGTGCTTACGGGGGGCATATCGATCTCTTGACAGCTTTCTTTATTGCTATATATATGAAAAGGCTATTTAAAGCTTTAAGCTGTAGTCAGAATGTTTCTAAAATGAGAAATTATTTTTTAAAAAGCTAATTTTAATTTTTAATTTTTATCTCTTTTATGGATTGTAGAGGCTCTGGGATGACTAATATATTGTGTGAAATAAACAATATTAGTACAATATTATCGCAACTATGAACCGATTTTTTTTTATATTTTTTGTGAACATCATGATCACACTTGGACAGCAGGATGTCCCTCCAGGGCTGCCATACTTGTTGTCAAGCTGTGGAGAAGCTCAGCAATGCAGTGAAATCTATGTTTGAATGTCTATCATATTTCCATAAAAATACTGTCTCAAAATATTTGTTGGTAGTTTGTTTGTTACTTTTCAGTCAGTGTTACTATGCACCAAGAAGCCACCAAACACATGAAACAAGAGAAACAACCAAGTAACAAGTAAATGTAGTTAGAAAAAGTGTCACCAATAGAACATAATCTTTAAAAGTGTATTCTGTACATTTCTAAAAATGTTATTACTTAAAATGATAGTAATGATGGAAGTAGGTAATTATTTTATTTACTTTAGTCCTGCCTCTGAACTCTACGGCAACATCAAATCAGAGTATCAAAACTCTTGACTAATATTGTTCCACAAACTCTGATCTGATGTTAACAATTACTTATTCCATCTTTCCTTTTCTAAAGAGTATTTCTATTAGTCTCTCGGGTATAGTTGTACTGGACATGTATATCTTATCAGTGTTTGTACCCAGCTAAATGAATGTGCTCTACATTAGGTTGTACATGAATAGGTCACACAGACTTACGGGTCTTTTTTGCTGAGTCCTCCACAAACAGTGAAGAGATGTCCTCGTCCACTCCAACCTCGTTTTTGGCGATGCAGGTGTAGGCTCCAGTATCCTCGTACCTCACGCTCCCGATCAACAACTCACTCCCATTGGCTGAATCAAAATCACAATGGATATAAACAATCATTAAAAAACATTTGATAATTATGTTAATATTACAACAATATCAAGTTCATATCAGTTGAGCAGAAATGGTTAAAAATACTAGTTAATAAATCTGTGGTGTCTGTGAAAACAGAACAAAAATTACATTTGGTTTGCAACCTCCCAAGCTTTGATGACTTTTGGTTCATGTTTGTTCGTGAGGCTGGAATATTATGAGTACATTTAACCTGAAATTACAATCTCATCCAACACATACAAAAAAGAGCAGGTAAACTGAGTACCCCTGAAAGAGAAGCACATTCATGTCTCTTGAAGACACAAAAATGAGCTAAAATATTCCCCTATTTGTTTCATACATTGAAAGACTAAGATTCGACAAAATCCATTGAAGTTTTTGTTGACTATAAATTTTGAACCAAACAACCACAGCAGAGAGAGCTGTATGTTCTTCCTATAAGTGTCTTTTATCATCCGCACAGGATCATGTTTTGAATTAGTTCATGTCTAAAGCAAAAGTGTTTCTGTAAACTATATTTTAAAGTCTGTTTTTTTAGAAGAACAAATAAAACATATAAGCACAGCCACAATAAATCAATTAGTGTAAACCCAACTACAACAAACTCTGATTTGATGTTGCTGTAGAGGCCAGGGGAGGGGCTTAAGTGAAGTAATAGTTATGACAGGTCACATACTTTACATCATAGAATAGGGTCAGAGGCCAGGGGAGGGGCTTAAGTGAAGTAATAATTATGACAGATCACCTGACCAGGGGAGGGACTTAAGTGAAGTAATAATTATGACAGATCCCATACTTTACATCATAGAACAGGGTCAGATAGTTCATTCATCTTCAAGGTATCATTTTTGCAAAAACATTCCTGCCTTTTATAGGTTTGGTTTAAGACTGGTTATATCTTTATGTACTTGTATGTGTTTTTTTTTATTGACTGCAACTATGAGCTTAGATGGGGTGCACGGTGGAGTTTCTGGGGATACCTTTGCTGTGGGGCAGCAGAGTGATGTTGTGGAGCAGAAGTCAGAGAGGCCTGATTAGGATGTACAGAGGAAGGATGGTGAATATAAGGGGAGAAGGATGTTTGACACATACGGGAGGCCTAGAGGAAGACCAAAGCTGACTTTATGGATGTAGTGAAAGAGTACAGTGCGTGTGATAGAAGAGAATCAGAGGAGGCACAGAAAATAACTAATATAACTCTTCAAATGTGAATAAAAGACACACACAGTGATCATGAAAACCAAACAGAAGATAATATGAGCCACCCGTGTCTGTAGTAGTTGAAATAGTCTTTAATTAGACAATAATGGTTTGAAGTAGAAATCTGGTTCGACGGTGTGACCTTGTAGAACCTGACAGCGTTATAATTATGTCTAACTCATTATTATGCTCTGATCAATTCTTATTGAAAAGAAGTGATTCGGGCGGTCATTAAAGCAGCCTTTATATCTATTTTCACACTTTTTTACAATGCGGTATGTGCCAAGAATAAAAGAGGCTTTGTATAAATGAACTTTAAATGGTGGTAATAATGTTTGTTTGTTCTCTCTGTAACATTTATTAAAATATGGGCCATGGTTTAGCTCAGTTGGTAGAGCTCCGGTGTCGTGAGTGTGCCTGGTTTCCTCTGAAATGAAGCCAAAAAAAAAGCCCCCAAAAATGTAAATATACAGAACGATCTTTCATGTTTGCAACAGAGGAAGAATAAATACAAATAAAATAAGTATGGCTTATAGGTCAGTGGCATACAGTTTAGTCCTGGTTTAGCTGTGGCATTTGTATAGCACAAAAGAATGGGGCATTAGTAAGAATTCAATAATCTGTTTTAAGTTTTCTCTTGACATGCTGAAGTATTTAGACTAACTATGGGCTTGAGGTGGGATAAAGTGTAGGTAGACAATGGCCACACAGACAGATCATTTTTCTCATTCGTTTACTAGGGGGTTAATGTCAATCAGCTTGTCCGAAATATATTGAACCAACAACCTCCTGAGAGTGAGGAGCATTAAGCACTTTGACATTTTTATATTTATATTTATATTTGTATTTTTTATTTATTTTTATTTTTTTTACTGCAAATTATTACTTACACGCACTTGATTAGTAATCGCCAAAATTCCCTAATTTTTGCCCACCATTAGCAACAATGTTCATTTATCACATTCATTTCTGTGTCATTATTACTTACTAAGACAAGCCTTTCAGTGACAATGCTGTGTCCAATGTAAGTGTCTCATATATTGTGTAGCATTGGGAGATATTGGTCTATAATTCAGGCTCTGTGCAGTGTGGTGAGAGCCTCCGGCAGCCTCCATTCATTAATCCACCAGCAGTTTGTTCTTTTTCTGTTCAGCTGTGGTTTGGATCAATTGTGTCACTATGAGGCACCCTTGTTTTTATACAAACAAACAGCAAATACAGGCTGGACTTTCACTGTTATGGCCAGTGAAATACAGTTCAATACACGTGTGATTCTTTTAAGATGAATGTCCACATATTTTTACTTTAAGATGATAGTATTTCTTCAATTTCTCAAAGTTACTCAGTCGCTGTTATGTGCATTGTAAAGGCTTGTTTATCCTCAGTGCTCAAAACCGCAGACGTCCGTTGATTCTTAGTCAGGTCTGTCTCTAGAGAACTTGCGGATGCGTACCAGGACATCCGTTGGCCGTTAAAATTCTTTAAAACACACAGATATATTTACGTATGAAATGGTAGTATAAAAGAGGAATAATATGGACTCATAACACTGCTCATTTGGATCTCAAATGTAGCTTCAAGATCCAAAGTGGACTGGAGGAGGATGACTGTAGTTTCAGTGATTCCCAAAGTGGGGGTCCGGGATGCCCTAGGGGTCCGCGAAGGTCCTGCAGGGGGGCACCCCCAAAGACTCTACATCAAGTCCTCAAAAAGAAATGTAGCTAGAATAATATGTAGATCACTTGAAGCAGTTTATAGTTACTAGAGAGAGTTGTTCTCAGTGTTTTCAATAGAAATTTTGATGAAATAAGTCAATGGGTTTTGTATTATTAGAGAAGATTTAGGATTAATGAGGCAGTGGATAATGCCTGCTCCAAATAATGCATGAACTTCACGGTGAAACACTTTAGGATACATGTGCCATAAAGGTGGAATCATGAAGAAGAAATAAACAAAACCATCACTGTAATTATTAAATGGAAATGTGGGTCCTGATGATGTATTATTAAGCTTTCACTGATTTGTGTAATATATACAAACCATTACAAAGACAGTGACTTGCTTATCTCAACCGGAAAAAACAGTCCAAAAATCTAGCAGAAGCATAGTGATGTTTAAGGAACTCGAAAACCTTGGGCTACTGCTAAACTCAGAGCTAAAACTTTAAGCTAAGTTTGAGGTAAGCGCTCAAATAGTTTTAAAGGTACATTTACCCAGTTTCAGTATAAGTATGTGTAGTAACAGGTGTGACTGAGACCAAGACACATAAAAAAATAACGGTGTTTCAAATGAAATAATGAAAAATGTTTAACCCATGTCCAGCTCCAGCCCAGTGCATGTTGGACTTTTACATTATTTAGTACCAATGGAGCCTGCAGTGTTTAGTGCTGGACCTCTCTGAACCTGTCTGGTTGTGTGAGACTTGATAACAGCCCATTACTACAGGTAATGGCCCACACACTGACAATAAACTGTGGCTTAATGAGAGGCAGGCTGTAAAACGGTGAGTCCAGCCTCTTCCTCCACGTCCTCATTTTAGAGAGTGTAAAACAAGCCTCTGTGCATTTAAAGTGCACTCTTTACTATACAGTATTTAAATCTGCTTCGGTCAGAGCTGATTTTTTTGCTCACTAGCCTCTTGGTTTTTTCACTAACCAGCAATGATATCTTTTTGCACGAGACCTACATATTTTAGAATTTTTTATTTCAATGAATCAAAACAAAATAAGGGTGTACTTTAACATAGCATCAGGAATACCTCTTAAGTTAAAACCCAACTGGCCAAAGTGGCTAGTGAGAATAAAAGTGTTGAACTCCACCAGTGTTTGGGTAGTTGGTTATAATACATTTTCTAAGGCAAAATGAGCTAAATTGGACAAATGTAGGTTTCATTGGACATATACTTACAGAAATGTCTATGAACAATCATTATTATAATAATATTTTCCCCCCTTTTTCCAGCTCTACATGACACTTAAAACTAATTCAATTGCATATCTTTGAAAGCTATTTACCAAGCAGCATGTCTACAAACTTGCCTGGGACACTTGCACAGGGACAGTCACAACAATAGCAACAATAATATACCCTTGTTTCCAATCCCTGGCTGCTAAGATATAATTATTTCCTAAACCAGCGTGTTCCTGTGTCTGTGAGGAATAGCTGCAGTATTTACACTGACTTTTTAAAATAGTTTCTTCAGTCTTCGCTTCCTGCGGGGCTCTTTTTATTAACACACTGCCCCATACTTCTACACACACGGCTGTATCTCTTTAAACACACATGGCACATTGGCAGCGTTTTTTGGTCCCGAGCGACTCACCAATCAGGGAGAGCTGTTTGGACGAGCGCGGCTGGAGGTCCATCCCGTTTTTGAGCCACACGAGTTTGGGATCGGGAATGCCGTCGGCGTGGCAGTGAAGGCTGGCCGATACTCCCGGTTCCTGGGCTTGCGTCTCCGGATAGACCAGGATGACCGGAGGGACTGAACATGCACAAAAAACCCACAAAACAGACAGAAGAAAACATAATTACATAGAGTTTCATGGTAGACCTGAGCTCCCCAGGGAATACAGAGTGAAACCACCCACACGAGCGCAGTGGGCTGTGGAGGAATTTGTCTCACCCCAGCATGAATGTATTCACACATAACTAGTATCCAACTGCTCCCAGGCTGGTTTATTACAGCAGCATTCAGATACATGCTGTATCTTCTGTTTACTGAGACCGCTGTGGAGAGAAGCCAGAGTGAATGTGTGCACGGGGGAAATGAAATACAAGAGAATAGTGAATATTGAGAAATGGGGACATGCTGTACATCTGAGATAACAGGACCAAGAGTAAATGGATGTGAAGTATAACTGCATTATTCACTGTGCACAACTTTTCTGGTGGACTTGAACATGGTATATATGTGAAATCTGTCAAATTGGATTATTTTTATATGGACTTGACAATGGGAGAATTAATGAATACATTTTTGCAGTGTTATTTAATTTGTTGAATTTTTATATATATATATTATTTGGTTTAAAAAAATTTAACAAATAAGAATTTTATAAAAAGGTTGTAAAAGTTCATATTCAATCTCAGTCTTTAACTTTCAGCCAATTTTGGCTTCTTCTTGTTTTATTTTGATGTCAGGAAGTCAAGCAGCAAAAAAAGCTCCATAAATATTTCTGAATGTTCCCAGAATGGATGCTATTTAGTAAATACGGCTGAATCTGGTGATTATTAGCATAATTGTTTGATGTCCAGTGTTTTGATTTATTCAATGCAAGAAAACTATCACGGCTCGTAAAGAAGCTCCTCCGCATTGTGACTGGAGTCTTTCTCAGCAACTATGGGTGTTAGGTGGGGTACAACCTGAACATTCTCTTAAGAAGAACTCATGAAAACATCTGACTGTAACACCGGTGTCAGTAAACATCCTTACTATTGCCATTAGCTAACACACCAGGACTGAACCAGGACTGATCCAGGTCTAACTGTGGCTACATCTGGTCTGAGCCCACACATAAAATGTAAGCTCTGACCAAGGGAAAAACTAAACTAGGCCTACGCTGTCATCCCTGACAACAAGGTATATATATCTGTAAATGCCCCATACGTCTGCCACAACTGCTATGGCACCAATAGGCACCTTAATCAGACATTGCGTGATTTCTAAGGGTTTTTATATTGTTAACGAATAGGAACAAATATTGGCTAAATTAAAGTGCTTCAGGGCATTAATTAGTTAATTTATTATTGTCATTAATCGTAGAAGTACCAAACTCAATCCAGTTCAGCGTCTTTTTGAGTTATTGTGTACACAGTTTAGGTCATTTATAGATTAATTACTTTTCAATTCCGGCAATTCGTTTTTGAGTCCTCGCGTTCTGCGGACCAGACGCGGACCAACATGATTCCATAATATCGTTAGCCGATATAATTAAGAAAAAACCTCTGTGCCAACTTCTACACCTGTACCATAGTTTGAGAACCATTGCAAATGAATACATCAAGCTAGTTGTATCAATGAACCAGCACTTGTTCCTCAAAAGTAATACTGCAGTCCCATACACTGAAATGCTATATCTGAAAAGCCTAATGCAAAACAACCACTTAGTTTAATTCCCCTCTTGGCTTATTTCCAATTTACCTGAAATAACTAGAATCTCACCCATTTAGTAATTGCTCTTCCTCCCCAGCATCCTCTCCGCTCCCACATGGATTTACAGAACAACCAATAAATAATCACACCTATTGTTCTAGTTAATTGAAAGAGACTAATTGGATCATTTTTCCAGGTTACTCCGAGCCACGGGACAAAGCATTCATTATAGAACCTGTGTGTCGGGGCAATTATTTTACATGTAGGAGGCTTTAATTCTCACTTCCTGGGTTTTCGTCGACTTGATAATCAGTTCAGCGGGGAATGGGAAGCTCACAAACAAATGATAGATATACAGTTAGATGTTTACTTTGAGTACGCAATAACTATTCCTTATTCATTTCAGACATCAGAAATGACTGGATGGCATTTGGACACGTGCTATAAAATGAGTATTTCACTTCTTTAGGTAGTTTTGTATCATACTCAGCTCTCATAGTGAAACAGGGGATCATGTTGATACATACAAATATATCAATTATATTTATGTTTGTTTGTTTTTTGCTTACCCAGAAAGGTCCCACTGACGTTCAGAATCTCTTTTTTAGGGGAGCGTTAGCACTGTTTTTAGTATGAGAAACCTACACAGGCACGGGAAGATGTATATATATATATATATATATATAAAAAAAAGGGAGTACAAGCCCCACCTACTTTTTTTTTACTATTGTTTATAAGCTTCTCTTCTATACCAGCTCTGGTAACATGACTTCCATGTTGACAGTAGACTGTGTGTGGCTTTTTAGTGTCATGGTCTGTCTGGTGTTTCTGATTGGTTTCCTAAATATGGGTAAACTCTGCCCTTGAAATTGAATTCAATCAACGACTAACATCGTTATATAGAATAGGAAAACAGTTAGCCTCGGCTGGCAGACTACAACTGCTATTTATGACTGTGTTGTGAATGATTAATGCAATCAATTGTAAAGAATTTTGAATCTTTTCGTCAAGTATGTCATCAAAAAGGAAAGTGTATATGCCTCTTTTATGAGTTTGAATGCTATCAGTTTGATGTGATTGTTTGTTGTGATCCTTAGAGGCACTTGTTTGAATGAGCATTAGATCTGGAGGGAAATCCTTCCAAATCCTTTTGACAGGGAAATTTCTCACAAGGAAGTTTCTCATCGGGACACCAGAGCATTGCAGAGATGCAGACTGTTAGCTGTCTGTCACTCAAGCAATTAAAGTGTATTTTATTCATATTAGGTCATAGTAAAAAGTGCCCATTACTGACCATTCACCTGCAGCACATGCGTCTGGTACAAGTCTTCGTAGCCGTAGGCATGGCAACTGTAGTTTCCCATGTGGATGGTGGTCACCTTGGTAATGTACAGCGAGCCGTCGTCCCCAAAGTCCTAGAAAACAAAAGAGAGAGAATCGTAGTAGAAGTTAAAGGGGCCCTATGCAACCTTTTACTTTAACAAAACTTAAAGAGTCAGTGTGATCATAAATGAGTTGTTGTAGGGTGAATGAAGCTTCCTTGCTAGGATGAATGTCCCTGGAGGTCTTTGGTCAAGTCACAGGTCTCACCAAACTGAACAGACCTGGTGTAGCCTGATGATCATCTATAGTCTATATATAAAGTCTATATTATTTGTGTTTTCTGTGGACAGGGCTAGTCTCTGAAACTGTAGGGGGCGCTCTGTGAAGGAGAAATGTGACCAAACCAGTGAAAAGTTGCATTGTGCCCCTTTAAGTATTAAGTAAAGGAGGAGTGGTATTTATTAAGTAAAGAGACTATTACGAATGGCACAAATGATTACCTGAAATACCACTTCATGTCTAAGAGAAGATCATTTGCAACATTTGTTTGTAAGCATGTCCCTAAAGGGCAACCGTAGGCGCAGAAATAATGGGTGTGAATTACAATCTACACAATAGACTAGGGTGGCCAGAAGTCCCAGGGGTGTTCCTTATATAGACAAACAAGCAATGTCTTTGTTTTGGCTGGTAAACTCTTCAAAATGACAACGTTCAAATTCAGTTGTCAGTCGAGAATATTGAAGAGGGGGCTTTGAGATGATCATTTTTTCACACACACTTTCTCCTACAATGTCCTGATAAATGCGGCATTGGCACTGGAAGATACGCAGCATAATAGCAGCCTGTATATAACACACTTTCTATAGAGAAGTGCAGTAGGTAGATTCTAATGTGTGTGGTTTGGCTCTCTACACCTTTACTTCCTACAACGAGTTAACGCCTCCACACATAAAGCTATAAAACCTGCTTGGACTTTAATGAGGACATAAACAAAGCCACTTTAAGCTCGCTTTACAACCAGAGTGTGGACCGACAGAATGCATTTAGTGTACAGCTCACTGGATCTATTAAAGAACAGTGGTTCAATGAGTACAGTTTTGTATGTTTTGCGTGATATGGTTGATGAAGAGGCTCTTTAGTATTGGTGAAACATAGAGAGTGGATGAGTACTTGTCTATTTCAGATTATAAGAAGATAGTATTCATGACTATTTTGGTTTTGGGCAGGCCTGATGTTACTAGTGCTGTCACTCGATTACCTTTTTAATCCCAGTTCATCACACCTTTGGGCTGTTATTTTCGTTTTTGTGCAAAGGGGCCCCAGATGGAGCTACCGCCCCTAGCCCACTAAAGTTTCTATATCGCTGCCCCTGCTCCAGCTGCTCTGGTCGAGTCAGACACAGTCACACACTCAGTCGCAGCAATATTTCCTCCTCACTACACAGGGCCGTTTGGGGACTGCAGACCAAATTTACAAAAACGTTAGACAGGACTCTAGACGACTGAATTCTGTTGTTTATGTGAAACTACCACAGATATATTGTGATAAAAAGTTGACGGAATGTGGGGTTGATTGTATAACGTCTGTTCTTTTCAATGGACTATACTGCAGTGTATGTAGTTGCTTCTTTAATTACATGGTGACATATAATTGGACTTTTGCTCTGATTGGTCTTCCCCAATAAGGGTAGATTTCTTACCAATACCTAAAACTTTTACCATATGTCATAAAACTCAAAAGTAGCATTAAACTCTATTACAGTGATCCCCAAAGCGGGGTCCGGAGCCCCCTAGGCGTCCGCGAAGGTCCTGCAGGAGGGCACCCAAAGCCTCTACATCAAGTCCTCAAAAAGAAATGTAGTTTTTGGTGTTTTTTATGTTGGCAGAAGATTTTCGGATATTGACTTTCTGTATATTAAATACAAAAAAAACACTATAAATTTCTGAGGCATTGGGCGTAGTGTTTTCAGTAGAATGTCAGTGCTGAGCGTAGAATCTGCAATTAATGCAAGATGGTTGTAAATAGGGGTGTGAGATATGGCAATAAAAGATTGAGTGACATGCTAATCTTATGACAGATCACCTTTTCTATTGAAGCAGGTTCAGATGAAACAAACTTATGAACTACACCTTTAAAGAATGAACAAGAGCTCGCTGTGGCATAGGGTTTAAACTTCGTGACAATTACTGTGATATGGTTAATGGTAAACACCACAGGGTGTTCGTAACAGAGGGTGGCATCGTGAATACCTAAGGCAGCTCAGGTACGGGGACAGAGCAGTGCTTGATTGGAAACGACAGGAGAGACAGAGAGCGATGTCAAAACTAGAAGCAGCCATGAATCAACGCCTTCCCTCGTCGAGCTAAAGCAGGCTTTGGGGAATATGATACCGCAGCTCCCTCCACGTGACACCAACACAGCCCTGATAAATGGCAAGGGTTAAAAATATAAAGCCCATTAGCTTGATGAATGGCGCTGGGTTGTTGGTGGTGCAGTGGTACGGCAGCCACCAGGGGGTTGCAGGATGCCACAGCTTAGGGCAGATTAAGGCATTAAATAGCTGAACTGTCCCAGCAAAGTGGCAAGAGCAGATGTCCCCGTGCAAGCCTGTCATGACATGGAAATCACAAAAGACTATTATTGGTGAGATGACTGGATACATTTGTGTGGAGCTATAGGGGTTAATGTTCAAAACTTACAATCAAGTAGACATTCAGCTGGTCAGGACTGGTCTAATTCCATTTTGGAGGGTTCTGACTAGAGGGTGCCACAAGAGAGATTTTCACTCCCATCACTCCCAATTTCAGACTTCCCAGAACTGGATTAGATCTGGTTTATGTTCATGTTTAGACCTGATTACTTTAGACATGGGTAAATCCTGGTTTCATTTTGGTTTAATGGCATACAAGCATTCTCGCTCCGTCCCACTCCCAGGATCAGTAGCAAAATTCACTCCTGTCCCACGGGAATCTCAAAAAATGGTCAGCCTCTAGTTCTGACTCATCATTTAGTACGTTTAGTTAACTGTTTTTATTCTGTATTAGCGTCGAGAGGGCAAAAGTGAAACAAAGGCTTGACAGGAAAGGGTGAGTCCATGGTGGTGCAGAGAGATTTTTGTTAAGAAAGAACGTAGAGTAAAGTTAAATTTAAGGTGAAGGACACAATTGCCCCACAGAGGGTAGTTAAAAGGGGCATTTGCATTAAGGTTATGGCTTAAATTGGTCTCACAGGTAAATGAGGGATGTCACTAAATTTTAGTACCACCAGATGTGGGTTTCAATGAGAGTTTCAGTTTAAATGTAAAAATCTTAGCTAAATATTGAGTGAGTAAAAACATGAGACAATATATGGGTTATTCAGCTGGTCTCATACATTAACTCATGGACATCTTTCTGCAGTAGCTTAGTATCACATTATTTAGAAGACTGTTATTGTGATTGGCAGCTCATCTGTCACCGCTTTGGACATTTTCAAATTGTTAAGTCTTTTCTATTGAGGACAAATACTTCAATAAATATTACACTTTAAACCAAATGGGGCAGGTATAAAGAGCAGACTCGCTTCCTTGCTTGCTTAAATACTATATCATGTGCAATACAAAATTCATCTGAAGTATTTTACCACCTGTGAAATAC
>JAVQKC010092761.1:0-14746 GCA_036025475.1 Philypnodon macrostomus
ATAAAATAAAATAAAATAAAATAAAATAAAATAAAATAAAATAAAATAAAATAAAATAAAATAAAATAAAATAAAATAAAATAAAATAAAATAAAATAAAATAAAATTCAATTCAATTCAATTCAATTAAAACAAAGATCATGTAAAAACCAGGCAGAGAAGCGGACCAATCATTACTTTATTTACAATTTGTGGCTGGGTGGAGTGAATACCTTGATGTTAGCTGGGGTTTGTCACTATGTCTCCAACCATCATTTATTAGGCATCTTATTTCACATAGTAAACTTTCAACAAAGACACAGTTCGGATGCATTATGAAGCTTTTGTTTAGAGATAATCATCTCTTCCAGATTCAGAGAAAATATTGTCGTTTTGTTGGTCCCTTTTGTCGAACTGACGGGATTTAGAAGCTCATACCCAAGCTGTAAGTGTCTTTCTCACAGTGCTGCAGGGATCTCAGCAAATGGTCTATGTTAATTTTTATGGTTTAATTAAAAAGTAGCATAAACTTTAAAAACTAAACAGATGAGTATAGATTACAGACACTACAGGAGTCTAAGAATATATTGAAATAATGCAATATTTTGTTTGGAAATATCAAAAACAGCTGTAATAATATTTTGAGATTTTAAAAACAGGATCAAATATTGTATTGTGACACGCATCATATTGCTAGATTCTTGCCAATATATAGCCATAGTTATGTTTTTTTTGACACCAAGTAGGGATGTTCGATATGGCGATAAAAGATTGTATTTTGGAAGTGGGCGATCTGATCATCCGGGAAGATTGTTTCGTACTACAGTGCATTCAATTATACTCTGCTCTTCACCATAATTTATACTTTAACTATGGCAGCTTTCATATCAATAGAAAATGGGAAATCAATAGTATTATGATGAACATTGAACTTGTTGTCAATTGGGTTTTATGAAGCAGTAGTCTTCTGTGTAAGACAAAAATACAAAGTGAAATAAAATTGTGATAAAATTAAAATTTGGATCTTGGATTAATATATTATATTTTTTACCATGGCGTCCACCTTTTAACAGTGAGATTGCATGTTGCCACTTGTAAATAATTGCTATATTATTGCCATATTATGTAAGCTGGTTTCTCAACAACAGACATCTATACATCTATAACACTTGACTTAATTGTCTGTAATGCTTCATATGGCACGCCATACTTACATATTCTGCTCATCTCTTTCCTCATCTACGTCTTGCTCTCCTCCAGCTCCTTCCTTCCTCTGGCTGTTGGCCTTCTCTGTCCTGGGGCTAGCCTCAGGGCGGCCAGGTGTGTGTGCATGTGGATGGCCATGCTTGTGCGTATCTGTGCATTTCTGATGCTCAGCTGCATTTTTATGTTGCACCAAGACATTTTATTTGAAATTTGCACTGTTGGTTCACAGAGTCCATCTTGTTCCAGTTGTCCTTTAAATCATCACTTTTGTGTCTGTTCGAAGGTTCAAGGGCTCCCAAATATTACAATACAGTTTCACAAAACTGCAATAATAAACTTCTGAAATGATGTATCCATGCTATATAGTTTCCCAGTATACAAAACTAATATCTTTGTTCATTTGTTCTATTGCCATACAAGAATTATTGTTTGCAATGTTAATTCCTCATTTTTTACAACTACTCTTTTAAACATGATGGCTAGTGGGAGTTAACCAATATATAGGGATTTAATTGTGCATGGTTAATTAGTTGTATTAGTTGTATGTGTACTAAATCAATTTACTAATTGTAAAACCAGGCCTAGATAAGAGCTCTTCACCACAGCATCTTTCCTTTTTTTAAACAAATACCTTCAAATCCACTGAATGTGTTGTACTGGTTGGCTACAGATCAAGACAGTGCCTCACAGTGCATGGTACAGAATCATTCAACCTTAGACCCACACCAAAAATACACTACTCATTTATTTCTATTTCCATCACTAACCTTTTCAGGAACAGGTGGTAAGATTGTATCTAAAAAAAAACAAAAATAAAGGCTGTCAAAAGACACTAAAAACAACACATTTTGCCTTGACTAACAATGCAATAAAAACATACTACAGATCTAAAGTGAGCAAAAAAAGACAAATTGGCACCACGAAATTAACACACGTTTTTGTTAATTAATTTGTCATGTTCAGATGTACGTGGGTGGCAGCCACGTTGAATTATTCAGAACAATAGTTAAAAGTCCTCCAGATGCGATGGGAGAGGACAAAGGTCATATAGTGTTGGTTTAATTTTTGACTCAGTATGCTAACAGGCTAATACGAGTGTGGCAAATATAATTTAGATCCTATTGATCCTAAACATCCCTTAAACTAATTCCCAGCCTAGGAGATGCCCCAAGCCTTCTTGCAGAGGTTGAATGAGATGCTCTGTTTAAACAGCACAATATTATTTAGCCAGTTAAAGTGGGGGCAGCTGTAATGTCCCAGGAATACTGAGCGGACATTAGCTTAGCACTAATAAGATCATTTCCATCAGTTTTGGCCAGACAGACAATGCAGGTAGAAGCAGCCAAGACAAGAGACAGACCTTAGGATTTGTGTGGGAGACCAGGTGTGGCCAAAAATAGCTTGTGCTTGGTATTAGTGGGGAAACTGCTAAATACAGATTTTGAGCTATAGGGTCAAATATACTAACTCCAGCCACAAAGAGCTGGATGGTAAATTTTAGTGCATTGTTTACCACTGTCAAATAATGGTCTTATAGCTCAAAAGAGCAAGCATTTACCCCTGAACTTGAGGATTTGAGGATTTATCTAATATAAAGATTATATGTCATTGTGAGATATAGGGCCGGAAATAGTCTGCAAAGAACCAGTTGTTTTTGTGCTTTCTTTATCACTGTGAGGCAGCACGGTGGCAAAGGTTCGAGTCCCAGTCTTGGCAGAGGGGCATTTCTGTAGAGTTTGCATGTTTTTCTCCGTGTCTGGGTAGGTTTCAGGGTACTCTGGTTTCCCCTACCATCGGAAATATGCTGGTCAGGTTGGTACACTATGGTGGTGTGCTAATAATCGCAGCTGCTCAGGAATAGCCAAACTGATCAGAAGCATTTACCCCTGGACTAGAAGATTAAAATCCAGATTTGGCCAAGCAATAGCAACCATGACCAAGACACAGGACCTGGGGTGATGAAGCAGTGCCCAGAAATAGCTGTGTGCTTGGTATGTACACCCATAGAAAAACAGTGCTTCTCTGTGGACCCTATGCCCCGGGTAACTGCATTACAATCTCAAAAGTGCTGATTACCTCCCCTTTGGCTCACTTTCTTCTCACTCGCTGTCTCAACACACTTCAATGCAATTCATCAGGTAAATGGGGATTTGCTCCACACTCAAACTCACCAGAGGCCCACAAACTGCAGGCACATGCACTGATCCTTTCTATACATGACTTTAGTATGAAATTGTCTGACATTTTTATAAGAACATAAAAATGTAAATGCTTGTAGATTTGAATTGAATGCCAGTTAGGCATTGGTTTCTTGTGGCTGCTCGCTATAGTAAATCACTGAGTCATCATTACTAAAGGACACACAGTATTGTATCATGCTCTTGTTTCAAGCCACAGCCTCCCGTTCTCTTCTCTTTCAGAGCTATTCTTAGCAGTCCTCTCCATTACACCCCAATACATATATGATGTCTACTCATGCTTTGCATTACAGGCCTGCTCGGTGTTTTTGTCTGAGAATATTGCAAGAATATAGCAATGTTTTTTCTGTGTTGTTTTTTTGTTTTGTTTTTAATAATGGCCTACAATTGACTTTAATACATTTTATTTTCCAGTCATGGTCTAGGTCACATGCCAATATTTTGTGTGAAATATAGGCTTTATGGCATGGATAGGCATGCCATGTAATAACCTATGAATATGAATAAATTGGTCCTCATATTTTAAGGCTTTTGGACTAATGTGCAATAGGTAAAAGAGACACTGGTCTGGCTCGGAGTATAGGCCTGTTTCCTCGTCTACAGCGGTATTCACAGAGTAATCAACGCAGCAGCTATTATTAATGAAGGAGAATCGGGTCATTAATATTTAAGCAGTGTCACTGGGGCCACTGCCATGAGCCCGATGTGTGTGTATCCATACTGAGGAGTATCAGGCCATTCTCACAGAGTACTAAGACCATTACAATAGGATAGGCCGAAATAGAGACGTATTACTACCTTAAAATGACTGCGTCCAATCCAAGGTGATGGTATTTAAAATATTAGTTAAGATTTTAAAATGTGAGCAGTTATAGAAGTATGTTACTCCTCATATGCACTGGCTAACAGCAAAGAGTGAACCAATGAGTCAAAGTTATTAGCATATTTTTGATTTGTGTCACATCAATGCTGGGCCATACATGTTCTACACTGTTTTAGGAAAATGAGCAGGAAAGGTCGTTTAGCTTCAGTAGTCGATGTTGTTTCCCAGCAGTTTGTTTCTGGTTGGCCATCTGCCTGTGTGTACAGTGATTGATTACAGTGGAGCTTCATTAGGACTGAGAGACATGGGACTGCTCTCCTATCCTCCTCCATGAGTGTAGAGTTACCAGTGTGTGGAAGAGGCTGTATGTTTCAGCCATATGCCTGGGAGATGGTGATGGGGTGGGCTCGCCCCTGTGCCGTTACAATCTCTTTTGGAGGACTGTGAGCTGTGGATGTTGTGCTTTCTATTGGCTTCCAAGGGCTTGATTCCACCATTGTATCTTATCTGTAAGTTTACAATGTAAAGATAACTTGGCAAAGTGGTTACCACTCGCTCCTTACAGCATGAAGGTTCTGGGTTTGATTCCCAGACCCAGTACTGTTTGTACTGTTTGGATATATTCTCTGTGCTCAGATGTGTGTATGGTAATGGTCAGATAGGATGTAGGCATGGGTTAGATACCACATCTTCTTCAGTCTGTCCAAGGGCTACAGAGGTTGTGTACCACCACCACTGTGTGACTGTGAAGTGCAGGAATAATATGTTGTAGACTCAACTGTAGGTCTTTGAGTATCCTAAAAAGCATTATATAAGTGTCACATTATTAGGTTCACATGACCAAGATCCAGGCTCAAAATCCTCTCTAGGATCACTAGGAGCCCCGCTGCCACCCTGCTGCTGACAGGTGGCCACCTTGACTTTATTGGAGACTAAAGAGGTGTAGCCCATGTACATATTTATATGCTTTCAAAAAGTACTCTCCATTTGTGGTTTAGATTACAGTTGATCAGCATCATGTCACGCTGCGGCCTGCTCAGAGGTTTAATGTGAGAATGATGAATGGCTCTTTTAATTGTTTCTAATTGATAACTGCTCTGAAAGACTTTGTTATGAAACACCGCCAATTTAGTAACAGCGATACACTGTAGAGGCTTATTAATTCACTCCCGTCTGGCTCCAGCGCTGAGCAATTGAAAAGAGCTCCGTCTGTGCATTAGTGGGTTGACTAGGCTGGATAATGTCTTAGTATAAGAGCATGCCAATGTTTAACATGACTGTGTGTTTCTTTTGAAGAGGTGTGTAGTAACAAGTTTTAAACTTGTACTTGTACAGTAAGAGCACTTTTATCATTTTGGCGACTCTACCCACTCATGTGGATTACTATGGTTTAAAAAGCTCTGTGTAAATGTGAGATTTGTGTCATTTTTGTGTTTTATGTAAAGATGATTATTTTGTTTACCAGATTTTAGGATCAGGATTATAGGGTGAGAAAAATCTTCTTTCTTTATATTTTTAGGAAACTTATGGACACCATTATTCACATTAGTATATACCAGGCAGTTACTCACTTATGTAGAGTAATATTATTTTGAAGTAACAATGCTCAAATGTTGGCTCATCTACCCACCTCTGATCTCCAACTGTGTGTACTCCATGTATTAACCTCATCATGTCATTAGGAATGATTTAGTCGTATGTTCAGATAGCAGAGTCACTGTTGGAGTCTAACTAAATTACAGCCACTTTATGTGTTTATCATTATCATTTATTATGTGCTGATACTGGATGATAAATTCTCGTCCTGCTGCACACAGGCAGCATTTGCATACATATTGTCTTAGAGTTTTCCTTTCCTTCAGTTTGTACTTCACCAGCTTTAAAAAGTCTTAAGATATTGCTCATGATATGGAAAAGGAGATGAAAGTAGACAAGAATATAATGAAGAGTAAAACTTAATATAAGTAGATGAAGGGGTCAGTCTTAAAGGCCGAGAAACAGGCCTGAGGCCAGAGACTGAGGCTGTTTATTGTATGCGCAGGTCTACCTCATAGATTATTACTGATGTTGACTAGTGTTAACACAATGTTTAACATCACGTGTGAAAAGATCTTAGGTCTACCAGGGCAACAGGAGCATTATGCATCAGCTGGCAGCTTTCTAACATTGTTTTCTATCCCAACAACTATAGGCCTTAGGCAAGGTATACTCTGGACAATGGCCATTGTCACTGACTGTCATACAGACAATCATTCACGTTCACATTTATTGAGTTATTGAGTGTTCTCCAAACACATGCATGTTTTGACAAACCTACTTTAACAAAGGGAAGACATGCAGACTCCATGAGATAGTCAGTCAGATGACCACATCGCTGAAATCCAGGGGAGCTAACAGCTTACTGTATAGCACCATATACCATTTGTATATGATATTTTGTTCCACATTGTTACATCTTACCCAGAATAGGCACATTATAAAGCTCTGTGTTTTACTTGTATTGTATGTGTTTTCTTGGAGTCTCAGGTGGTCACAGTGGTCACAGTAAGGACAGCACTGGACATTGCCTGAGGCTAGAAACATTAGCTTAGAGCAATGTGAGCAATACAATATGTAGGTACGTATAGTTCTCATTTTATATTAATAGACATAAAGGGTCCCCATCTTCTTGCTGGATTTAGATATCTCTTTTGTTGACAGGCTACTGCTACTGAGGATAAGGTTAAAGACGGACAGTCCTGACAGAGTGGGGCAGGAGGGCTACAGAGGGGTGACGGGGGGCCACAAACCCTTCACGGCTCCAAGAGGCTGTCTCTGCTCAGATTTATGTCTCGTGGAAGCCGGACCTTGCCCCTCGCTGTCATCGTCTTTCTTTATCTCCCTCTTGCTCCACAAACTGCTGTGTATTAAGAGGGATTTACTGCCCCACAGCACATCATAGATAGGGGCCTGGGCCTGATAACATATTAATAATGAGAAGTAAGTGAAGTGGTTTTGTATGAAGACGCTTTAAGCTCACATTGGTTTGTTGGTTGGGGTATGGTTACGTTTTGGCCGTAGTAAATCCGTATAATTAGTAATCCTGTCAGTAATGGGTCATGGAAGAAATGGCTAGCAAGATAGGCCAGTCGCGGTAAAATATGAACAGAGCACCAAGTCTGGCCACTGTATCTCTACAACTGTGAAAAGGGGCCAATGCATTTAGAGGGGTGTCAAATGTTTGTTTTTACTTAGGCTTACATGAAGCAAAATTACTTCTCCGTTGCTCTTTTGGTTAATCGTTTAAAAAATAACTACACTGGGATCATATTTACCTGTCTGAGTGGATGTTGTTGTTATAGTTGGAGTTGGAGTTCCCACTTTTTTGATTTCATAAGAGACCTTTCTAAATGTCTGTGGCAGGTCAGTTTGATACTGCTGAGACCTGCTCTAAGCCATTATATCAGCCCGGGATTTGCTGTCTTATTGCACACTTCAGATCGGCACAGAGCATCCAGAGTTTGAAGACAAGATTGATCTTTGCCAACAATATTGCCACTGCGGACGCTATGATTGGATTACTGTTTTGAGTTGCCAGTGTTTACATGCTATCTTCCCTTTTCTCAGTTTAAATCACGTGTTGAAATATTGCCATGTGATTTTGACGTATCAGTGATTCTTGCTGGTTATGAATGTGTAGGTGACCGCGCATGCATCAAGGCCTTATGAAGTTAGTCTAATTGAAGTGTGGTGAATCGGTGTGCACCATGGAGCATTCCCAGCGGTGTGCCTGACAGACAGTTATGTAAGCATGCACCGCTAAAGGTTGCCTCATCTCCTCAAACCACCAGAAGTCCACCAAAGACACTGAGCAATATTAAAAACAGCAGACATGCTAAACTTTGAGAAATGAGGTTGATATTATGGATGGGAAATTGCATCTAAGGGTTGAAATCCAAAACAACACAATGCAAATAAAAGCAGAAAAAAATTAAGAAATCTTATTCAGAGTTGAACATTTCAGCCATGGAAATGTATATTTGATTAAAACAATGGCATGTTTTGATTCTGATGGCAACTACACATTTTATTAAAGAGATGTAGGGCAACTTAACTACTAATACAATCAGTTCAGGAAACAGCATATTCATTTATGGTTCAGTAATTTCACAACACAGTGATAGAGTTTAGTCCTGTAGGGCTGGCCAATTACAATCTCTTTAAGGAGTCTGCATGTTTTCCTTGTGTTATTGTGTTATTAGTACAGTATCCTTGGGTATTCCGAAAGGCATTATTGTTATATTATTATTTGGCACTCTGGCTTCTCCCGGCACCCCAAAAGGTGAACATCTCATGTCCTCTAATGCATGAGTGAATGCTGACCTTGCCTTTGTTCAGGGTAAGGTCCTAAGTCACCCACATCTCCTAACAAGAATAAGTAGAGGAAGAAAAATGAATGACTGGAAGCGTCTGAATTATTCCTTAATCAAAACACTAATATAGCAATGTTGCTTAAAGTAAACAGGCCTCACCTAAAGCTTATTAATAATCGGCCAAAGTTCAGTATATGAATAATTTCTTTCATCTCCTGGGATCTTTCAATGTAAAATTAGATTACTGCCAAGATAAATAATTAACAATCTGATGATTATGGGAACTGATTCAACTGTACACACATCTATTATAGAGTATTTTGCAACAGTAGTTTATAGCATTTTAGAAATAACGAGTGCTCAGAATATAGGGGACATTGTGTGGGATAGCTTGACATGTTGCTACCTGCATGCAGCATTAACAGCACATCACCCGGGCCACTTATCACCTTGACAAAGCATAAAGCTGTCACCGCAAAGACAAAATGTGCCTGGGACATGGCTCTATAAGTAAATGAGTGGACATGAGCCTCTCTGGACACTAGGCCTTGAACTGAGGTGAGCCCTAATGAGTGCAGGTCTAACCCTCCCACCTGCCGCCACTCGAGAGACAGCAGCACCGAGAAAAACAAACTCCACTCAAGAAGACTGTGTAGGCAGAAATCCTCAGAGTAACCGCAGCAAGCAGCCAATTTTCATTAAAATATTAATAGGTTAGTGATATTAGCTGTAAACTTAGCCTATTTTAAAATTAGAAGATTTTCCAAAAGACAAGTATAATAAAGAATATCTAACTCCAAACAAAATAATAGGGATATTTTTATGCATTTATTTTGTTGACCATCATGCATTATATTATAGTCACATGTGGCTATATTGGCAGCTTTTTAAGAGGAATTCCATATTTGCAGCATTTCCCAAAGGATTTAAACAGACTTTAGCTTTGGATTTCAGGACATATCACTCTCTGTGTGTACTTTGGACATCAACAGTAAAGAGACTTTGCCTGCGAACTGTACGTATGAAAACGTGGCTTTTTTGCACACATACAATGGAACTGAACCACAAGGAGCCATCACAATACAAATGTATTTTGTGCAAAGAATAATTACAGATGATTGTACACCTGAATATACGTTGAAACTACAAATAACACTGTAATTAATACTGTATATTTTTAAAAATATAGCACAATTACTATATTATACCCCTTAAGTGAAAAAATAAATGATGTAATAATAATTCTAATGATGACACATTTTAACCTGTACACACACACACACAATGAAATGTAGCAGCAATATTTTTTTTAAGGCCTGCTGTCTGTTTTACTTTCCATTTCTTTTCAGAAACTTATTTTCTCAGATGAAAATGACTTAATGTGATTTTAGCCTTGGGTCTACTGAGACACATGCACTACACAAAATGTCCAGCCCAACACAGTAAATCATGGTCTAATGTTTCCTTTTTATGATGAGCATGTCCCTCTCTCTTCTTGTGCCATGCCTCCTCTCTGACCCCACCCTCGTACTCAGCAGGCCAGCAGACATTCTTGACATTTTGCAAAGGTTGAAAGACAAAGAACCTTTGTCCTAATAAGGCCGTGCTTTTTGCCTCACCTGAATGAGAAACTTGGAGTGTTTGCAGTGATGCAGCAAGTGCCGCTTCCACAGTGATTCACACAGCATAAACCACAGCATGTAAATGTAAATGAGTGTTCAGAGCAGGAAAGATAGCTCTTGTGCTGAATTTGGGAAAATGTCCAATGCATGGTTAACCCTCTAACAGTTAAATAAGTTAAAAGCACACACATAATAATACATGTTTTTTTTGTTTGTTGTTTTAGTCCCTCCCTTGGCCACTACAGCAACATCAAATCAGAATTTGTGGGATAATGACTGATAATAGTTAAGTATTGCTTTAGTCCCTCCTCTGGCCTCTACAGACTACTTTACATCATAGAACAGTGTCAGATAGTCAATTTTAGTAATTTAATTTTAACATTTTCTAATTATATAAAATATACGGACTGCACCTTTAATGCCCTGTCTTCAAATGATCAATTTAAAGGTATAATAGAGGTCGTATAAAATGTACATTTAAATACTTATAATAGCCTTTAGTTTCCAAGAATACTGTGAAATAATATATAATACGCCTAAATCTGGGGCCAATACTCAATCAGCCAATAGTGAAAATTAACCCTGGGGTCCGGTAAGCACCCAAGCCACACACCAGCTCAGCACCCAACTCAAAGGGACCCCCTATGCATCTCCCCTGTTTTCAATGTTTATGAAGAGAGAAGAGGGTAAGGAGAAAAAAATACTAAAGACATTGTTCACAAATTAGCATTTATGCTAATGCTATGCTAAATGCTAACAGATAGTTACACTAATGTTACAGTTATATTGGCAAGTGACTCAGAAGTCATCTTTATTATGTTCAAGGCTGCTGTCAATGTTGTGACATTGAGAGACACTAGTTTCTGAATTGTTGCAAACAACTTCTATTATAGCCTACCTTTAAGGTGTCAGAGAAAGTCGTATGCTAACTGTTCATTTAAGGGCCTCCTGAAGTTTTTCCTCCTCACACCTCAAGCCCACTCTCAGCTCCTCCTGCCTCTCCCTTTTACACCATACAATCTGTCTGAGAAACCTCCGAGCTCCAGGAAGTCTCTGAAAACTGCTTTATTAACACTGAGCATTGACACGAGCGATATAAGTTTAAAACGATTTCCTGTTCAGACACCTCCAGGCACTGTCTCATGTTTACAGGTGTCATCGATCTCTCCTTACCCTACAGCTGGGGCACAGGTAACATCACTCACACATGTAAAGCAAATTAGACATATAAAGACATGTCTCATTAAGAAAGAGTGGTTCAGGATAAGGACAAGGTAAAACCATCTAGACCTGTATTTTATGGCAGAGTTATGACATAAGGCTTGTTAAGGAAAGTCCTTAATGTAGCGTCCTGTACTAAAAAAATATGGCTGCACAATATATTACAAAATAAAATTATATGATCTAATGACAGAATCACACTGTCAAAATAAGTATTTGTACAATTACGTCAAAACAAAAAAACATACATTTACAGTCTTGTACAGTATCTTTTGGTATAGCCATATTCATCACAGTTATCATGTTTAATATTTCTTCTAATACTGTGCATCCCTAATATCAACAACATTTAGTGAGACAAACTAAAAGTGTGCCCGACAAGTCTATTTTTTTTTTAATTATGTTTTTTGTTATATTTACAGTGCCTTCTCTTCTTTTTGTGTGGGTATTCTGTCACTCACTCAGATGTGGGCAGAGATGGGATCATTTTCAGACTTCCAGATTTATTCTCCTAGCGACTCAGGAGCCAATATTAGCCCGTGCGGTCGTTGTGTTACCCGTGAGTACGTTGCCATGGAAACGTTGCATAAGAGGGAGTGGGATTGTGGGATGCCCCTTGCTGATTGGGAGACAAGGTGGCAGCTCTCTTCCACTTCTTCTCTCCTTGTCTTGCCTTGTATCTTCACTTTTGCTAAGTGTACGTGTCACAACACTGGAGCTGTTACTGCGGAGCACATGTTCATGCAACTTCTGCAACAAAAGCTCTGACTTCTCAGATACACTGAAGTCTAAGGTTTCTGACAAGGATGCTGGTGTCAATGAAATAAGCTTTTTATGGAAATGATTGCAAGAAAGATTGCATGATGCTAGTTTTTAGGTCATACATTTCTAAATATATTATATGGTTATGCTGGATGTAGAATTGTACCATTCCAGTACAGCAACAAAATTGTTTTACAGAATAATAAATGAATATAATATCTTTGAGATAATTCAATCTAAATGGTCAGCCCATGATTTTCTATACAAGTTAAGAGTTGTTTGCTGTTACCAGGCTGCACTAGTATACAGTATACTCCAGTTCAAGGTCATTTGTAAATATAGAACCAATTGGAGAAATACAGTTCCTGACTCACATACTAGACTAAATAACATACCCACAATCAACAAATGCAATTGTCAGACGTGATCACACAATTTTACTCAATTTAATTGATGCAGTTTTCACCCGTCTTAAAGCTCCATTGAAATATGTATTGCTCCATTTAAAACGGATGTATGCACACAGCAGCTTATACATCACTCCATAAGCCACTACTGTGTCATCCTCGTCTGTTGGAGGCCTTGATACAAGTTGGAGAGGATAAAGCTTTGTTAGAATCCACAGAGACTGCATGTTCAAGACGCCATGACTTGTCCGTCCATGGCTTCTGTACGAGCAAGGCCATGCCGTGTGTCCATACTAGGAGACAGCAGGACTAAGATGGAGGACAGCGAGTGGCCTTGGCTCTTAAGACAGGACCATTTATCACTATGTACTCTCTGACTGATGCTCACAAGCTTAAAAGGAAACACAGTTGGATTCGATTCCCCAAAGCTCCACAACCTGATTTTATTGTATTTTGTAGTGCATAATTGGACTTATTTTATATTAAAGTATAACATGCATGAGTTCTGGTAAATTTGAATTGGCCCTAGCGGAGAAATGTGGTGATGTCCCCGTGTTAGCCCTGTGACTAATTGGCCATTGTCCAGGGTACACCCCACCTAAGACCCATAGTTGCAGAGACAAGTTCCAGTCCCACGTGACCCATAACAATGAATGAGGTCTAAAAATGATCTTAAAATGTTAGCGTGCTGTGTTTAGTGTTACACAATGTAAACCCAATGAGACGCAGAAATTAATTAAGCTCCGCCTGTTTAGATCTCTGACCAATTAGAGCAATCTTTATAACTTTTAAGTAGACATTGAAATGAGGCAGGCAAAAGCCACTGTTTTAAGAAGCCTGTTATGTCAAATGGTTGTTTAACTTTGGAAAGAACTTCATCATCTTTACCAGATATAAGTCTTTTTTTCATTTTCAGTCTTTCATATGACCAGGCATATACAAAGCTGTTCAAAAAGTAATTTCTGTAGCATGTACCCTTTTGTGTGTTTGTGGGTGAAAACGGCCCTGGTGTTAACGGATGTGGTTTTAACTTGACACGTGTATTTGTTTAAATTGAAGTAAATCATTTGAATCATTTGGTCCTACTTAGTGCCGCATTTAACCTGCATAAAGTCTTCCATGTAATTAGCATATTTTCCTGACTGTATGAAGCCAAAGGAGGAGCAGAGTGGGCTGCCCCTGTGTGAAAGAGCTGTCTCAGTCCATGTGTTCAGTCCGCACCATCTGCTCTTCGAGGAGTAGAAATAGTTGGTTTATTAGGACAGGATCTGTGAGGTACACTGGAAGCATTGCCACCATTTTCAGGTCGACCCACAGCCATAAATGAATTGACTTTATTTCTCTCTATATTAGCATTTCAGAGCTGTTGTACCTCTGATGTTGTACCTCTGATGTAAAAAGCTCAAAGTAGGTGTGTGTTTCTATCAGGCCCTCTTTTCCCCTACAGGTCACTCCCCCTTCACAACTACAGCAAATACAAAAAATGGAAAAGTAGTAGCAAAGTGGGGTTTCTTCATCTAACACTAAATCCAGCTCCTGCGAAGGTCATGGACTGGAATACAGAATTATTCAAACACACTTGAATATAACAAAATTCAACTCCAGGTATATTTTTGAGAAGCAACATTATAACATGGATAGAATGCTCAGAAAGGTCTATGTCAAACTGTGATTTGGGGACCTGATTTAATCCTAATCATGTCTGCGAAACAACGATATTATGGAATCTCATTGATCCTACATCTGAACGTGAACTGCCGGACCAGTTTCAAGTTTTACACACAGGTACATATCATGAAGACGCTGAACTGGGTTCTGATGATTAATGATAATTAATTAACTAATGCCCTGATTATACATAAACTGAACATAAACAAAATCGCATGGATTTAGTGTATATGTATTGTACATATGCAAATTACAGCGCTCAAATAAAGAATGCCTCTATAGCGCCCCCATGTTTATGACCCCTATGGGACCCTGGACACACTTACTTTGGCAGAGAGCAATGAAACTTGGTACAGTGATTCTCCACAGTGTACTAAACTTAAAATATTATTGTGGCCCCACCCTACAACAAACAGGAAGTCAGCCATTTTGGATTGAAATTGGGAAGTCAGGTATATACATACAAAATCTGCCAAAAAACTAGAGGCCCATTTGTTAATCTGTTGTT
>JAVQKC010092770.1:0-10098 GCA_036025475.1 Philypnodon macrostomus
TGGACACTCACGTTGTTATAACCTGCAGTAACCAGTTAACTCCCCATATGTTTTCACTGAGGTCTGATCGAAGGCTGTTGCAGTTTACAAAGAATACAATATCAGCCCCATGTGCCCCCCCCACCCCCCCAGGTCTAACGGCATACATTCTGTAGACTAAACTATGAAATCATCTCACGGTCTGGTCTGTTCCTGTAGCCCTTCCAGCTCTCATCAGATGGCCAATTCGCCTGTTCTGCTCAATAACTGGTATGTGTTTTACATGAATTACCAGATTAGTGACAAATTGACCACACACAAAGAAAAGGTGAATAAAAACATAGGAAATGTGTTTTTCCAGGTCTGTCCTCTCTCTGGAGCTGGGTGTCTCACCTTATAGGAACCCTCCGGAGTAAATTCAATATTATTTCTACTTCATGTATATTTTTTGCACTGATATGTTATTTGTGTCATGGCTAAAATTGTCTTACGTCCGTAGTAATCAAGACTCTGTACAAATGGCTGTCTCAACTATGGCACTTTGTTGTCAGTAAGTAAACTGTTGTTCTCTTCACTGTTCGTTGACCTTTAGTCTCAGAAAATGAACTGAATCTGCTGAAGCAACTGAAATAAGTGAATTGAAAGTTCAATATAATGTCATTTAGTTCTCTCCATCTGCTTTTTACTCCAGGGGTTTCCTCCGAGTTTAGCTGGCTTTCGAGCATCATCAAGTTCATTACAGGTTTGCCACAGAGCAATATATATTTTGTGAGCTGCATTTTTGAGAGAGTAAGCTAACTAGAGATGTAGCATTAGCCACAAAAACACACCAAAAGGTCAAGCATTAACTGACAGGGGAACTGGGTCAAAAAATCCCAAAAACTGCAACTTTTGTGGGGTTTAGAGTTTGATTGTGCGTCTATTCATTGCAGGTAAATCTGATATCGACCTGTCCGACCTGCCCGGACTCAAGATCATCATCCTAAGACCTTGTGGGGGGCGAGAGAGCTCCCTGGGAGACTTTATACTGGGCACAGTGCCTTCATCCACACCCAGTACCCCTATAGAACCTCAAATGGAAAGCGCAAAGAGAACAATTGTACTTAATTTTGGTGAAATCACTATCATTGACACTCCGGCGCTTCCAGGACTGTCCTTGAACCACAAGAGCAGAGCAAGAGAAGCTTTGAGAAGTCTTCAACTATCCAGCCCCGGACCCCATGCGTTCCTAATAGAAATGCCCATTGTAAACACTGGGCTACACCAAGATCTAAGCCGCCTAACTCAAGCCGCTGTTGAACTTTTCGGCGATGAAGTAGCAGAATACATCATCCCCGTAGTCACGCATAAACACAATCTAAGCAGGCGTAAGGCAGAGCATTTGCTAAATTCACAACCTGGGAATATGAAAAGGGCAGCTGTTGTCCCATGTCAAAAACCTGAAGTGGTGAACATCAGTCCGGAGCGCGAGGTAGATGACTTGAGTGCGTCGCGGATACGGCTGTTGAAGCGTGTGGTGGAAGGAAAGAAGCTAAGGGGGCATTTTGTTCATGAGATCCAGAGGAGAGAGGACAGACTCAGGGAGGAGCTGTTGACAGACATGGCCTCTGAGTTGGCATCAAAACTGGGACACATGTACTGAAAAACGTTGGAAGGTGGAAATTGAAATAAAAAACTGTTTATTCAAGTATACACCCTGAGGTATTTGTGTCACATGGGTTTACTTCTGACCAAGTAAATGCAAATGGCTGCTTTCTTGTAACTCCAAATATTTTTTGTCATAAATTAGATTAACACTGTTAAGCTTTAGTTAAGGATTAGTACCCTGTTGATTGATTTTTGACAAAGCATTACTTCAGTGTTAATAAACATTGGGTTGAGCTCATGTTTAATTAAGTTATAATCTTATATAAATCAATGCAAATGTGTCAAAATGTTAGTTATCTACAAAACGTATTATCTGATCGTTACATAATTCTATATTACTGCTAAATAGTGGTGAGCTAATAGTGTTTTTTGTGATTTTGCACTTTTACTTTGTCTCATGTTTTGTTCAAGTATGTTCATAGTTTTTTAAATGTTTTTATTTAGTCTTTATTTGAAGGGACAGTGTACAGAGACACGCTAATAAAACAGAGATGTACTGCACCAGATTATAGCTAAACAGCTAGTTTCCATCTGCAGTCCCTGGGAAACAATAACAAATTATACAGTGTAATTTACACATTCAACAATATAAAACACACATTAACACATATTCATCAACTCACACTCAGCATTCACATTACAGAGGTCAAAAGCATTACATATTCTAGAAACATAGCATAGCACACCAGGAACAAAGACGTGGGTGCTTCAGTGTAGGCAAGTTCAGGTCAGCACTTTCACCTCCCAAACCTTTGTGTGTCGAGTTTGCAGGTTCTCCTTGTGTCTGGGAGAACATGCACAACCCTAAATGTGGACAATATGGGATAATAGGGCAGCATTAGATGATTCAAAGCAATAAACAAACAAAGGACTGTCTCAAAGGAATAGTCTGCAGGTCCTCTCCCTGAACTCTCTGACTCCCTCTCATACCAAAAGTTAGGGGTATTTGATATTGGGGTGGAATTTGGTAAAAATGGTAAATGTTGCCACAGTAATATTACAGAATATCATAACACTGACTATTGTATTGAAGTAGAATCAGGTGATATTAATTTATATGTTATATTGCATAGAAGGAGAGTGAAATATTATATTATATATTTTTTTGTGACTAGTATAATTAGCAAAAAATCGACCAATATGTGGCTTGTCTCCTCTTCAAGTATGGAAAAGTAATAAAATGCAAATATTATTTTTCTATTCAAATGTATAGAGCTGAGAAAGTCGTACACTTTGTCTCTATATACAGTATGTGTAAATACTGATAGTGCTTATATTAACGATTGTTATTTCTGAAATCATTTACTTATTTAGCCATGTTCACTCCAATGTACAAATAAATATGTAAAATATGGGTTTCGCAGCCTCTGGGGAGGGACTGACGCACTGACGCAGGCGGTGACAGCGTCATGGAGACAGAGACTCCACTGCGCATGCGCGGGTTTGTATAGAGCGAGAGACAGAGAGAGAGAGAGAGAGGAAAGAGAGCGCTTCACCAGAAAAAAAGTGCATTAGACAAAGGCTTGGACAGCGATTTTGGACAAAGTAACCAGTATTTTCACACCACCCAGTGTTTTCTGACAGTATTTCAAAGAGTAAACGCAAGGTAAGTGTCCGCTGGGAGGAAATGTATAAAGACGAAACGCTGAAGGAGGCGTTTGTGTACGTTTGCTGTAGACTCACGTAGAGCTGCTGTCTCTGAACTACTACTAACGACCCTGTTATTTTATAAATCTGCTAAAACCATATCAACCGCTGCTGGGCCGTGTCCCTATACGTGTTTTATAGGGGCTGTTGTGTTGTCATGTTTTGCTAGTAGCTCCTGAAATGCCTGCTTCCTCTGTCCACATCAGACTGCTGCAAATGTTTACCTTCTGCACATTTTTAGAGTGTGCTGACCAAAACGACACTGTTTATGAAGCACAAGGCAGCAGCTAAAAGAGTCAACAGAATTTAAGGGTGCTTTGAATTTTGTATGTCCTTGTATGATCAGCATAAAATCACTGTTGTGTTGATCTTCCAGGTGATCTGTCTTCATTGTGTAAATTCAGTGATTACGACATGTTCAAGGAGGATCAGGGAAGTGAGGACGTCTGAAGACCGGGGGGGGAGTTTGAGGCTGTCTCTAGATGCTGATGACCACACTGTTGATGTGGTGTTGAAACCTCTGGAGTTCAGGTTTCTCCTCAACCTCTCCGAGGCCCTCTCCGCCGACAGGTCGAGGGGTTGGTATGGCAGGGATGACGCCCATGTAGCGTCCTAAAGGCAGGAGCAGTGGTGGAGGTAGCCGTGGGACCGGAGCAGACATGGGGAGCGCTCCGTATCCGCCCGGAGAGTGGAAGGAGAAGGGAAGGGGAGGCCTCCAGGAGCTGGGGTGTATGCCCTGGAAGGTCAGCAAACAGAAGGCGGCAGAGGCAGAGGCGGTGGTGATGGGAGCTGAGGGCAGAAGATGCATGGAGCAACAACAAGGCATCTCTACGTCTTCTTCATCCCTGTCCCCACAAGCACCACCTCAGTCCCTTCACACACCTCCAGCCATTTACCACGAGAAACAGCGGAGGGAGCTGTGTGCCCTACACGCTCTCAACAATGTCTTCCAGGATGGAGCAGCCTTTAGTAGAGACGCCTTACAGGAGATCTATCAGAGGTATATTTTAATGCACAGCTCACTACCACTGACACATAACATGGTCTAATGTTATCTAATTATTATAACGTTGCAGGCTGTCACCAAGCACTCTGGTGACACCCCACAAGAAGAGCATGCTGGGAAATGGGAACTATGATGTGAATGTCATTATGGCTGCCCTGCAGACCCGTGGCTTTGAGGCAGTGTGGTGGGATAAACGAAGGTAATTATTTAAGTGAGAAATAAACCAAATATGGCACAAGTTACATTTTACAGAAATGAATACTAACTGTAATTATATGATACACACCATATTAAGCTCAATAGAGAGACTAGACGTCCTGTGTCCTCCGCTGCCCCTCATCAGTCCAGTCAACAGTTCAATTACTAAACTCTTAGAGCCTCTGAGACAGTGTTATCAGCGGGACCATGTTATCAGCTCCACTCTGACAAAAACAATCACTGACACACTTTATATCAGGAACTGCACATGTTATCAGACAAGCCCATAATCCTGTTTTTGACCAACTGTACAGGCACCGGTTCAAACGTCATGGTCTTGTGTTTCTTCAAAGGGACGTGTGCAGTATAGAGCTGTCCAATGTGACGGGCTTCATCCTCAATGTTCCTTCGAATCTGCGATGGGGCCCGTTCCGTCTGCCGCTCAAACGACAGCACTGGATCGGGGTCCGGGAGGTGGGAGGGACCTACTACAACCTGGACTCAAAACTGAGGAGCCCACAGTGCATCGGCAGCCCGGACGAGCTCAGGTCAGTGATGTATCATTTACGTCATGAGTCATGTTCTGGAGGTTTTAACATAGGAGTTAGGGCTTCCTGCTGTAAAATAGGTAATGTGTCATAATTATTTTACTTAAGTCCCTCCCCTGGCCTCTACAGCAACATTGGATCCGACTTTGTGGGTTACCATTTTGACCAGTAGTAGTCAAGTTTTACTTTACATCATAGAACAGGGGTCAGATAATTAATGTTAATAAATGCACCATACATCATTTTAATGCTGAAACATGTGGAACTGTAGGAACGGCGGGTTGTTTTTCATTGTCATTATGTATTTGAACATAGATATATTGTATGTGCTATATGTGTTATTTTAGTCCATATAGGCATTTTCATACAAGCTCTCTGTTTGTGTTACACGCTACTACGCCATAGGAAGTTTCTTCGTCAGCAGCTGAGAGGGAAAAACTGTGAACTTCTATTGGTCGTATCGGAGGAGGTAGAGGCGCACCAAACATGGCGGTCGGACAGCTAAGGGAAGAAGAAGAAGCTTGGCCAAAGGTTGAATCACACACTGTACAGGAGGAAGTTCAGTGGCTCATCACTTGGATGCACACTTACAGATGTATTTTCTTCCCCTTTTTTTGATTCTTGTTTACACCACCATTGCTGGACTGGTTGCTAAAAAGCAATGAAAAAAACACTTGACAGGGAGAATAAAAAGAATCCTTTACTCACAACACACACTTGAACACTGAAAAAAGAAGTTATTGTGTTTTTTATATTGACGATTTTGAAATGTTTAGTCTGGGTGTCATTTTCTTTGTTACTCCAGTTCCAAAGGTAATGGAGTTCGGGCAGTGTTAAAAATGCTGTTTAACTGCCTGCCTCTGATCTCCCTGCATCAATGCTGTCTCTAGTTGTTCACCACCATCTCAATGTCATTTCACCAAAGTCCTTATACTTGTAGTCTGGAGTTTTCCAAAAATCTAAAATTGTTAAAATATCCAAAGAAAAAAATGCTCGACCAATAGACATGGGGTTTTGCTTTGGTCCCCTGGCCTCTACGGCAACATAAAGTCAGAGTTTGTATGGGGTTGTTTGGTCAAAGCTGTAACCCACAAACTGAAGTAACATTTTTACAGATTACCTAAGTTACATCATCGACCACAGTCAGATTTGAAGCATTTTGTGAAACATTCCTCGTTTCAGAAAACCTCCAGACTACAGTTTTCAGGACTATCTCACTCAGATGTGGATGTTTCTTATCAGTATTGCATTTCATCCACTTTCTCCTGCACCTCTGTTTCAGACACAGCCTATATGTAAGCTCTTTATATCTACACAGCTGTTTTACCACGCAACAAGCAATGCAACCCCTTGACCAAGCACTCCCTCCGGCGGATTACAGTCAGCAAATTTTATCATTTTATCACATATCATTTGTTCGGTTAGTTATCAAATGGGGTAATTCAACTTCTATAGGCGATGCATCGTACATTATATCTGTTCTTTCATGCAAATGTGTAAGAAATATTGACAGTATCCCAGTTGCTAAAGGGCACAGTAAGTTCAAATAGACTCGTTTTTCACTGTGTTTTCACATCTGCCAAAAATGTTTAAGTCTTGCAGTCAGCGGTGGTCTTTAGTACGTTAGAAGATATCATTGTTTTGCAGCGTGACGTCCGTATGTGGAGCAGTGGTGAACATTAGTGTGCCTATGTAATAAAAGTAAAGTCTTGATATGTAAGAAGAAATGTGAGAAAGTCGAAACATGTCCGGCCAGACGTGTGGTGCGGTTGTAGGGGTGTGTGATGTGGCGATGATTAAGCTGGAACATTGGATTAGATGCACGTTCAATGATAGTCTTCATGTGTAAGACAAAAAATTCTCTTGACTTGAAAAAAATCCTGATATGATATTTTTGACATATTGCCCACGTCTATGCCTACATAGTGAAAAAGTCTTGAAAACAACACACGTCCGGCCAAGCGTGTGGTTTTTGTACCGTTTGCCTATGAAGAGATTCCACTGATTATGTAGCGTTCGCATCAGCATCACCACAAATTCTGTTGTGTATTGACGATCAGCCTTAACCTGTTTACATAAGAATTGTTAAAAAAACTGAATGATCACAAGGGCCAGTGCAGTAATCGTAAGCCATCTCTGGACTTTCAAATGTAAAGCTCCAAAATAATGCAGCCAAGGACCTTATGTTATACAATATCAAAGTTTACCATCACGAGGTTGCATGTATACATTCTACCCAAAATGTTATGCATCAGCAATTTGAAGCAAGCATCCATGACGTGAGTCTTGTGTCACATTTGCTTTGCCGTGACAATTCATCAGCTGTACACGGGGAAATAAAGGATCTTGCTGTATTTTCTTTTGTATTTTTGCATAATATGAATAAAAAGCGTCTGTCACTTTATCTACACACCCCATCCACTTTTATTGGGTCCTATATTGGGCTAAATCGAGTAAGTAATTCATTATGTTGAGCTATAGACTTGAAACAGATTCACCAGTAAGTGATGTAACAAATAGGGGCAAACCACACTTGCCTGCTCCTGCACTGTCAACAAATGCACCCAGAGAAGCACTGTTGCTACCACCGTACCACAACATATCTCATTGGAGAAGATGTGTGTTCGGTTGTGAAGGTGTCAAGGCTTTGTTTATATTCGAGAAAAAGTAAAAGATAGCTGTAGAAATATGTTCAAGGCTGAACAAACTCTAATGGGGACTGAAGGACTAAACAGGACTAAACCAGGACTAAACCAGGACTAAACCAGGAATAAACTAAGATATATCAGGCTTAAACCACAACTAGGTCTGACTTAATAAACCAGGAATAATCAAAGACTAAACCAGGTTTTAACCAGAGTTAAACTAGGACTAAACCAGGACTAAACCAGGACTAAACCAGGACTAAACTAAGACTAAATAGAAATAAACCAAGACCCCAGTGGTACGTCTCTAATCCCGTGTAGTACTACGCCTCTGCTGGTGACAAAGTGTACGAGGCACCGCTTGTAGCGCGCGAGGCGATGATGATGGAGCCGTGCGCGCGCCCTCATCAGAAGCGGCGGCGCGCGGAGCAGTGTGCAGATGTGTCGCAGATTTTGTAAAGTCACTGGAAGCACAAAAACAACGTCCAGCTCTACAGGGAAGTCCAACTGGATGAAACTAGAGTTGGACTGGCTGAGACTCGCGCCTGACACCCGAAAAAGCTGCGTCATACCCGGGAATATCTGGAGGACTCCTTTTATAGGCTACCCGGTTCAATCTACGGTCGGGGATGGAGCTGTCAGCGATAGGAGAGCAGGTGTTCGCGGTGGAGTCTGTCCTCAAGAAAAGAGTCAGAAAGGTAATGGTCATATCAGACAAGGACATTTAAAAGCTACATATGGCCGCGAAATGATTTCAAATATGAGTCCTGGACGCACGAGAGGCTTGTTTTTGAGCTAAAATCAAAGTGCGTTGGTTATCTCACTGTGAGCTGGATGAAGGGGGCGGGGTTTAAGGGGGACGTGCCTGTAACGTGCTGAAGGTTGTCATTACGCGATGCTGTCATTGGCTGAACATCAATTTAACTGTTTTAGGGGTAGCTATGGATACATGTATACAGAGCATCACTTTGAACTGACATGCAAGTCAAAATGGGATACTAATAGTGCAGGAATTCTGGATATTATAAAGTTAAAGGCTGTTTTATCAGGCCTAAAACAGGGCAAAAAGGATTCAAATCAGATCTGAACCAGGAGGACTAAATTGGGTCTAAACTAGGATTTAACTGAGTGTAAACAAAGAGAAAACCCAGGTCTAACCAGCTGAACTTTAACAAAGTGAATATGCTTTTCATTATCCCATAGACGAATAAAGACAAAACACATCATATGCATTTCCAGTAATAGATTCATAACATGTATCCATTTCATGATGATTAGCTGTAGGCCTAAATGAGGTGTCTGATGAGATATTGTCAGGAAACAGCGTGACTTCACCCTCTGAATATACACTGGAGAGACTTGGAAGCTATTAGAGGATGACTTTCTGTATGGAGTTTGCATGTTCTCTCTGTGCCTGCGTAGGTTTGATTCGGGAACTCCTACCTTGGGACTCCCCTGAAAAGAGATTCTGAATCTCAGTGGGGCTTTCCTGGTTAAATACAGGTCAAATAATACAGAAGATATATATCTGAACCCTCTGTGTAAATGTAAAAGGGGAACTTTACTTTTATGTTGTGTGTTTTCATTATGTTTCTGCTCTTGACAGGGGAATGTGGAGTATCTGCTCAAGTGGAAAGGATGGCCTCCTAAGTAAGTACTGAATATTCTTTGCAGTACAATGCATCTTTTGAATATTTGGATCCTGGACTTTGGCCAATAGTAGTGGAGTTTTACTGAAGTCCCTCCCCTGGCTTCTACAGACTACACATATCATAGAACAGGGTCAGACACGGTCAGTTATTATGGGAAACTTACAGAAGGTTAGCATTATTTAATCAGCGTACTTAATTAACCCATATCATGGAAGCAGGGAACATTGCAATTTCACCCAAAAGCCACTAGTCTTTACTCCGTCAGATCCTATTATTTACCGTGCTTTTATATAACTCATTTTTGCTTTTGTGTTTAGGTATAGCACCTGGGAGCCAGAAGAACACATTTTGGACCAGAGACTTTTGCAGGCTTATGAGGAGAAGTACGTTTTCAAATGAAGTTCAGACGTTTGAGTCAATCAAAGCTTACACAATGATGGGTTCTCTCTTGTTTGGTGTCTTTACAGAGAGCAACGAGAACGAGTGTTGGGTCACAGAAGAAAAGGAGCCAAATCTAAAAAACTCCTTCTTGAGGTGAAGAACACATAATAATAATAATAATAACAATAATAATAACAACAATAATAACAATAATAATAACAATAATAATAATAATAATAATAATATCAATAATAACAATAATATAAATAATAACAACAATAACAACAACAATAATAATAATAACAATAACAATATTAATAATGATAATAATAATAATATTAATAATAATAACAATAACAATAATAACAACAATAATAATGATAATAACAATAATA
>JAVQKC010092771.1:0-34865 GCA_036025475.1 Philypnodon macrostomus
ATCCATGTTCATAAAATATAGGACACAAGCAAAGCTGTTTCTCACCTGCTGAGCCACCCAGAGCCAGGTAACCAACTCCCGTCACTCGACCCATAATGGACCTATGTGGCCGTTACAACACTACAATTTGTCACCACAAGGATAGATAATTTGGGGGATGCCCGTCATTACCTTACCACCATAATAACATTAGGACAGAAGTTAATCAACCCTGTGGTAAAATTGGTCCAAAAGACTAGTCCTTTCTGCTGACTGAATTTGAGTCGATCTCTCAATAATGATCAAGTGCTTCCTGTTCACTGCAAAGGAGTTAGTCCCAGTATGTGCTGCCAGCCCATCTGTGCTGCTGACTGTGGGAAGAGTTTCCTTACAACTGTTTTGTTTGGATTCTCACTATAATCACTCCAGCTGTCACTTCCTCTTAATTATTGTTAATGAATGAGATAGTCCTGTGCTGGCAGATGATTGGTCGACAGGATTCACCTGGGAGGAGGGGCGCGGCCAAACCTTAGACTCTCACTGAAACTGATCCTTCCATTAGACATCTGTACTCACAGGAGGGCAACCTATCCCAGCACGGACCAGAAGTCCCAGGGCCAGGGGACAGGTTTGTGTGGAGCAGTCAACAGCTCTCCAAATTAAGTTTTTTAAGAAGCAACAAACAGTGGCGGCTGGGGATTGAAAAATATAGGGGGCGCTATTTTTGTAGTTATTTATTAATAATCGTAATAATTAAAGTAATAAAACGTTTTTTTTGTTTTTTTTATAAGCATGCACACCTGGCCAAAAGTTCTTCATAACATGCACTTGCATTTCGCACATTCTCAGGAACATAAAGTTGCAAGAAAAAGTACGTGAAGCCTTTGGGATTACTGGGATTTCTGCATTAATTGGTCATAAATGTGTTCGGCTCTAAGTCACAACAACAGACAAACACTAATACTGCACACAAATGATATGTTTTCATGTTTTTATTGATACATTCACAGTGCAGGGTGGAAAAAGTATGTGAACCTTTGGAGTTAATAACTGTTGACCCTCCTCCAGCAATAACCTCAACTAAACATTTCCTGTAGTTTCGATCAGACCTGCACAACGGTCAGGAAAAATTTTTGGACCATTCCTCTTTACAAAGCTGTTTCAGTGCAGCAATATTCTTGGCATTTCTGGTGTGAATCGCTCTCTTGACGTCATGCCACAGCATCTCAATCGGGTTGCGGTCAGGACTCTGACTGGGCCGCTGCAGAAGGCAAAATTTTCTTCTGTTGAAGCCATTCTGTTGCTGATTTATTTCTATGCTTTGAGTCGTCGTCCTGTTGCATCACCCATGTTGAGCGTCAGTTGGCGGACAGATGGTCTTAAGTTTCACTGCAAAATGTCTTGATAAACTTGGGAATTAATTTTTTTGTCGATGACAGTAATCCGTCCAGGACCGGAGGCAGCAAAGCAGCTATAAACCATGATGCCCCACCACCATATTTCACAGTTGAGATGAGGTTTTGATGTCTGACCTGCAACTACAGGAAACGTTTAGTTGAAGTTATTGCTGCAAAAGGAGGGCCAACAAGTTATTAAATCCAAAGATTCACATACTTTTTTCCACCCTGCACTGTGAATGTTTCAATAAAAACATGAAAACATAACATTTATATGCGGTATTAGTTTAAGCAGACTATTGTTGTGACATAGATGAAGATCAGAACACATTTTATGACCAATTTATGTAGAAATCCAAGTACCGGTAATCCCAAAGGGCTCACATACTTTTTCTTGAAACTGTATGTAAATGACCTGCTCATAATATTTTTGCACAATTTGTTTTTTCTTGTTGTTTTTGCATAGGAGATAAGGTATAAAGTAGACATGTTTTTAACAATCACTGTTATTCATACTGTAAGTTATGGTTTTCCAATACCAAATACACAACAGTTCTTTAGAAACGTATGCAGTGTGTGCATTTTATGTATACTGTTTTGTTACTGTTTTGCCGTTGTCAGATGTTATAATTAACAGGCTTTATTCTTCAAATGTGTTGAACCACTGCATATTGTGTCTGTTATTTTTCTTGAGATGTTTAGTTTATATAGTAAATGTCTCAGATTCAAAACTGTGCATTGCTTAAGGACTATACAGTCAGGGACCGCCAAATGGATTTCTGCCATTATTTCTATATCGCCAGTTTTAGAATCTTGTATCTCAGGAGGACAGGACACTATAAGTTGATTGACATTTGAGATGATTGTGAATAATCACTTGCATCTTAAAGTGTTCTTAGATGTTGTGAGAATGCAAATACATAAATTATGTCTATGCATTGAAGAATAAATTGCAATTTTGTTCCTTGATCATGTTTAAATGATTTCTTTTAATGAGGTACTGGGGTATGTTTTTAATTCATAGAGGGATATTTTGCTTAAATTATGGCTGACATCTTATTATTCAAATGAAAATATTACTCTCAGTAATATTAAAACTGTACCACCACATTCCTTTGTGGTTAGTTTTAAAAAGTTGCACTCATGAAGTTCTGTATAAAAACAAAGCAAAATGTAAAGGTTTATGAAACCAAACCATAATTTTATTATAGATGTACAGTATATTTATTCTATTTGACGCATTCACAACAGTATTTACACATGTGGGAAATTACCATTTCTGATCAGGGTCTTGTGAAATCAAAAACTGAAAAAAGCATCAGTCTGGAATGAGGGGAAACTGATGATGCAGGTTAAATCCATATTTGCATCCGGTAGCTCAATAGACAACACATTTTCAGCCAAACTGGTGTTACAATAACCAGAGTTTAATTGTGTCAGACAGATGACTGAATGCATTCAATGACTTCCATTATATTACTATTCTCGTTAGTGTAGCAGTCCTGGACTTCACCAAACTATCTTGTCCCTTTTTATTGCAGGGCAAGACAGGCACATCAATACAGAACTGTTCATTATCTTTGTAGGCCTTGCACCCACAGTTGTTTGTTGATGATGGATATATCCTCTTTTTCTTTCAGATGGCATTTTTTCAGTTGTATGACCTTTTACCTAAAATAAACAAAAGGGAAAGTTGGTTTAGAATGACTGACTCAATACATTTACACAAATGAGAAATCAAAATGCAATGCTACAGAATAATATATAAATACATACTAGTTAAAAGTGCTCATATGACAGCCACAAACCAAAATGTATCTAAAAAATGTTATTATGTGCTTTTAATTAAGACTATTGTCAAATTAGTTGTTACTAGTCCTACCTGATTTATGGCTGTCATGAGGTGGGCATAAACAATTTCTTTAATTTAGTGAAGAAGCCCCCTTCTTTCAACTCTCCTTCCTTGTTGTCATGATTGTTTCCCCCCTTGAAAGAACGTTTAGCACTGCCCCCACCTGGACACAAATTAGAACTACATCAGCTAAATTTGGAACTTTACTAAAAGCCCTTTCCTGCTTATGGCAAACATAAATCATTCATCATACCTGTGGTGGTTGCAGTAACACCATTAACTGTGCCTTCAACATCGGTCTCATCCTCAGCGTAGCTCATTACAAGTGTCCTCTGTCGGTCGGTCAAAGACCTATATAATGTTTCATAACAATTGGTTTGTTATTGTTGTAATGTTTTACATTATATATAAGTTATACATAAATAGTGAACATTATTTAGTTGTACATGAAGAATTTACATAAAATCACAGAAATAGTCACGGAGTACAAATATTTAACAAAAAACGTGCACAAAAGATCTAGGAACCATGTGCAGTGAACACTCACTTAGGTATTTTGATTTTAACATGAACATAGTGGTCTCCAAAACCATATCCACTGACACGTGCAATCCCCTTTCCTGCCAGACGGATCTTTTGGTCTGTCTGGATACCAGCAGGAATCTGAAAATATTCACATCACATTTTCACACCATAGTTATAGAAGTATTAATAATAAATATGTGTATATATATATATAATTGTTATTCATTAATAACACTTACTGATAGGTTTAGAGTTTCATAAAGGCCCTGTGTTCTGGCTGTTCCTCCTAGGACTGCTTGGGCCACAGAAACAAAAAGGTCAGAGTGGATGTCAGCCCCCTCCCGTCTAAATACAGGACTTCTTTGAACCTGGGAACAAGATTGCAATTTATCACACACAAGTCAACCATCAGCCATTTAAGTATGGATTACTCTAATGATGGTCAGTCCTGGTATACAAAAATGATTGAAAACAAGTCATTTGATTTCTATTAAGGAACTAGAAGAAGAAAGCCTACTCACCCTGAATGTGATAAAGATCTCCTTTTTACCAACTGGCATTCTAACTGTCTGACCATCCTCAACACCTACAAGAAATATGAATTCTATATTAGTTACAATATTAGTATTGTGGTCATTGTGTAGGTAAAGATGTCTATAGTGGGCCTCACCCGCTGGAACAGGAACCGTGACTGTCTTTCTCTGTTTACTTTGTCCTGTCCCACGGCAGGAGTTACAGGGTGTAGAAATGATGGTGCCTTTGCCCCCACAGCGACGGCATGTGGATCGCATCACAAATGGACCCGTGTTTATTGTCTCCTACGAAAGATGTGTATAAAATAAAATAAAAACTTTAGAATGTTTAAGAAAAACAATGTGCAGTGTTTATAGGACTCTTACCATGCCAGAGCCATTGCAGTAGTGGCAGTGCTGAACCTTTGTGCCTGGCTCATGGCCTTTGCCATCGCACCTTTGGCAGGCCGCGTCTATGTTCACTGAAATATCTTTGTTGACCCCTTTTGCTGCTTGACTGAATGTCAACTCCATGATATACTGTAATAAAAATAGTACATAGTATAAACACAAAACTATGTAATTATGTAGTACACTTGTAATAAAATGCATGTCCCGATACAAACCTCTTGTGGCTGATCAAATATAGCATTAAAATCTCCAAATCCACGGCCTCCTGAGAATTCACCAAAGATCTTGCGGAAAAGCTCCTCTGGGTCCACATTACTGGTCTGTCCAGTCCAGTAATGCTGTCCTCCGGCAGCCTGGCCAGCATCGAAACCTGCTGAACCATATGTATCATACTGCTTTCTCTTAGATTCATCACTTAGTACCTGTATAGAGAACAGACACAGACAAATGTTATTCACAGCAGTAATTTTATCAAAAACAACTAATATCAACACCACAAGAAAAAATACCTCATAAGCTTCAGCAAGCTGGGCAAATTTTTCCTTCGCTTGAGGGTCATCTTTGTTAGTGTCAGGGTGGTACTTTTTGGCCATCTGAAATACAACAAACACTTATGTTATATATTATATTGTGGCCATTCACAAGCTGGTGATCAAAACACGGACACAAACCTGGTAGTAAGCTTTCTTGATTTCCTTTTGGGTTGCTGTGCGAGGAACATCCAAGATCTGGTAGAAGTCTTGTTTACTGTTGGCTGCAGCGCTTGTGTGGATGGACAGTGAGTAGACATCATGAGGAAACTTTAACCCTGTGATATAACCAGAGTGGATGGTCAATAGTCAAAAAATATTAAAATTATAAATAAAACGTTTAATGAACAATTAGCACCGAGGGAAGAAAAGTGTACTATTGATATTTTATATTGCGCATTACACAGAATTCAATTTAGAGAAAAGATTGTTTGATAATTTGTCGTTTACAATTTGCACAGCCTGTGCTAACCAAAGTTAGCTTAGCCGGGGCCAGACAGCTACACTTACCCGACAACCCTCTCAATGTCAATCCTTTCCCGGCTCCAGCACATATCGCCGTTCCTCCTCGCCAAAGTTTATCAGCCCCAAAGGTAGAGACTCCACGGACAGACCCGAGGGCTTTGCAGATATTAGGAGCCAAGGCATGACAATGTCCTGAGGACACGATGACAGTAATCCAGCGTGAAGATCTGCGAGCAACAGAAGACGCCATCATACTTCTACTGACCCCCGCACAAGGCACACTGGGCATGCGTGACACTGGGCGTACGTTGCGTGTACAAAGATTGTATTTGGATCGAGATGCTACCTTCTTCAGCAAGTAAATTTGAACGCTACTTTTGCAAACCTGGAATCATTTATTTAAACTATTAAAAAACATTGAATGAATACAAATGTTGTTGAAGTGTCACGTATTAGACAAAGGAGTTTCTTAAAAAACAAAAAGGGCAACTTTGACGACTGAAGTGCGAAATTATATATTTGCCGCCTCAGCGGACTGTCCTCAAGTCCAATCTGAGCTGTCAGCTGCTACTACACGAGCCTTCTGCTGAGTACCAACCAGCTCCACACAGGCACCCGGAAGGCACCAAAGTCAATTTTAGAAGACAACATGAATCGATTTAAGACGTCCAAATATAAAAACACAACTCCTAAAATCGCCAAAAAAGACGTGAGTAGTTTCTCTTCTATTTACAGTCAATGGTTGTGCTGTTTTTGTGCTAATAGTAGCTGTGCTTCTGGTATGTTTTGGGAAACGCCTGCCTGCAAGGGATGTTGAACTTCCTGCATCTGGAAGTCTTCATAGAAACAAAAGAATAAATCCGCACACTTACTGTGCCTTAGTCGACTATCCTAGGTGCGATGTGGTCGCATCAGTGTGCCAGGCTTTATTGATGTCACTGTGCTGCCCAGCTTTCATTGTTGCTGCTCTAGAGTCGCAACGTTTGTCTCGATGACATTTCAATGCAAGCCTGTATGTATTTAAAGATGGATACATTTGCTTATTAGCTGAGAGTAGCTGCAGCGTCTGGATGCAAGTCAAATGCAGATTGCAAAAGGCAACTTGTCAGAACGTGACTCTTTGCATAGCTCTACAGGCTAAAGCTCTGATGCCATTTATTTAGTTGTGGCTCTTTTCCTGTGGAGGTGATGTGCATTATATAATCCCCTGCCTGGTTTCTAGTGAAGCAATAAAATGCCTGGTATGCTCAGACACTGTCAGGGTAGTGGTATCCACATTCTCCTAGTAAGAGAATCAGTAAATCAAGTCTGTGATCAAAGTTAACCATTTCACTTTGTAGTGAAACAGTGGCAGAACACACACAGACAGACTGAGAAACACAAAAAACAAGTACCCTTTTAAAACCAAAGTTAATATAATAATGACAAGTGTAGGTGATCAGGTATCAAGGGCACTTCTAACAAAAAGCAGGATACAGTACACAAATGCTATAACCTTTAATTACAAAGTTATGAACAACTTTACAATAATACACACATAGTAGTTGTTTCAGATGAGCAAATGAGTTCACTTATTAAGAGCCACAGATGCCATAGATTGGTCCATGTTAGACAAACACAAAGTCCTTCCAACAGTTTTGTGAAATCATTAAAGCTGAAAAAACACACTTATATACTGTTCAATGCAGGGGGCCTTTGTACTTCCTCAAGTCTTTCAGAAGCATTTGTGCATGTTTTGTTTTTTTTCTTTGCTCAGTGAGATCCTTCCTGTTTGTTGCTGCTGTGGACTTAATTCTGCTGATTGCGGCTGTAATGAAACATTGCTTGGTTCTTTAAAGCAGATAAAACATGCTATCTTACCTAATTGTTCCATTATATGCATGTAAACATACACTTGTATTAAAGTTCTTCTTTTAATTGATCTATAATTTAACCCAGGAATGGATCAGCAATGTTCGTGGTGGCTCCATTTCCTGCCAAGGGAACCACATCAAAGCCAGCACCAAATTGGTGGTTTTCAATACTGAGCAGGCTGGTAAGGCATGGTCACACAATGTCATACAGAATACGAGATAATAGAGACTGTAGGAGACACCATTACAACATGGTTCAATTATTTACATTATATATCCTTTGTATCAGATGAATAATATAACATTAAATATTTTTTCTGCAAAAAGTTAAAAAACAAACAAACATAAAAGTAAGGATTTATGTCTGTAGGTGGAGGCATGCTTGGCTTGTCTTCAGTCAAACCTGGGAGCAATGGCCAGTGGACAGTGGCCAATATTTCCTGCCATTCAGGTAATCCAAATATAATATGAAACCTTTGTACAGTTCTTACTCAAACAAAATAATTTGACTTTTCACTTTTGCAGATTTGGTTTGTGATATGGACTTTTCCCCATTTGATGAGAGCCTCCTGGCAACATGCTCTGCAGATGAAACGGTCAGTCCTCTTCTTTAGTGTCTGTGTTGATTTTGCACTGCTGTATCATATTGCACTTTATATTTCATACATGTATACATTTCACTATTTTAGTCTGTAAGGTTCCTGGCAGCTTCATTTTGTTATTCAGACCCACCCTTTGAAGACTTCCCAAATTCAGCATTTTAGCTTCACCCACAGGTGCCTAGCATCTTGAAAACTGCTGAGTGGTCAGTCTGCATCTTCAATGTACCTCAGACCTGTGTAAACACATATGGATGTAACTACCCACACACACACTTGTACATACATTATGCCTGGCTGGCTACGCACCCACAACCATCTGCAGCTGGATGCTTACTCGGTTATAAAACCTTCTGTACTTGTTTAAATCCCTCTAAGTGAGAATGGGCTCTCAAATGACAGACATAACTGAAAGATTATTGATATAATGTATATCTAAATTGAAGGATTCTTGGAACCTGACAATGGTTAAAATTTGTGATAACATTCCTGCTATGCCTCCCTCCTCTCTGTAATTTTACTGTCTGTTTTCAAATGTCTGTAGGTGAAGCTGTGGCAACTGTGTGATCCGGAGATGGAGCAGCCCGTTGAAGCAGAATTGACCTTACACCCGGGACAGGGCCGACTGGAGCTGGTGCTGTTTCACCCCACCTCCTCTGGTCTGTTAGCTATAGGAGCCACCAACTCACCGCTCATTTGGGACACCAGTCGCCAAGATGCACCTCTGGCAGGTATAGCATATGCTAGCTACATGCTCACATACAATACAATCCACAAAACACATTTATTTTGTTAATCTTGCACCATGCATTGTCCTGTTTTAGTCTGTGTCAATCAGTGTGAAATTTATGTTGTTTCTATAGTAAAGAGTCCAAATTATGCTAACCCTACTTTTTTTTTACCTTTCTACGAAGTTAAACTGCTTTCATGTAGGAAAACCTTAAAAAAAACACCTTTACTTTTTATATGGAGTCCAGTGATATTGTTTTGGCCCATGGGGAACTATCTGAATAATGGCTACGTTTTTCAGCCCTGTGGCTCTGTCTAATTGCCGGAGCAGCAGAGGTAATGTTTTGGTTTTGAGTCCTCCTGGTCCCAGTCTCCCTGAGCTGGCTTCAGGATATAGCCACTATCCTCTGGCCTCACACCCCCCCCGCACACAAACACTGACCCCCTCCATCTCATGAGAGCTGGCCTGGCTGCTGCTACTCACTGTGCATCCCATATATCCACGCTCTCTTATCGCACTTTTGACATTGATTTCTAAGGAGCGAGATCTGAGCGATATACACCTGGACTTGTATATTATATGTGTGTGTGTGTGTGTATTTATTTTGTCTGTTTCTATGTGTTGTGGACACCCACCACTACCATCTAACACACATTCCCTTAAATGCTTAAAGAGGCAAAACCCTCTTAAGACTTCTGCTTTATCTACCCTTGCTTTTTTATACTCTTAACCCTTGTCCAACCCGTGTGTTTTACCGTATCTCTGTTTGTGTTTTATTACTGTGCAACATTGTGTGTTTTGTCACATCTCCAAAAAAATCTATTTTGAATTCTCTCCTTTCTATTTCTCATTTTTGATTTTTTATATCTGGCATACTTTATTTGTTTATCCATCCTATAAAATGAATGAATTTGTGTGCAGTTCTGGAGCAGCACAGTGATGATTTGCAAAGCCTGAGCTGGAAGCTGGATGGTTCACTGCTGGCTTCTACCTGCAAGGTGAGAACAATGTGTTAGGTTTTAGGTGATGACATCAGCAGTCTTCTTATTTATCTAAGTGTTTTTTTTATTAGACCGACTTAGAATTCAATAGCATTAACTGGCAAGTGTGGTTTGGTGGTTCCAAAGGTTGAAGGGTGAAAATTTGTGTTTATATATTATAATATTATATATAATATTTTATGGCATCAGTGTATCTTCAATTCAGACTAAAACAATAGTGCTTCCCCATAGGTTATTTTCATTGTTTTCATTGATGTTATTCATTAGTTATTCCACACATTTTTTAAATTACTACAATACATTCTGAGAATCTGGCTTAATTGTAATATTTAAAACCAATATTATAAAAACAACTTATTTAAGAATACTAAAATTTAGTACATATTACATAAAATGGTCAAATCTACCTCACTAATGTCATAGACTAACTATGGGAAAGTCTTTGTCACTATAATGACACTCTTCATGTAGAAATTGTATTAGTTTTTTCGTCTTGAGGTGTATCTGCTGTTGCATATAACCACCACTAGATGGGGTCACTAACCTAAACTCCTGTCATTCAGTGCTCCCAGTGGGCCAGTTTACTGTATTTGTTCACATGGAGATTATTTCATTAGGAATTTAGCTGGGTTAATGATCATAAAGAGGGTGGAGATCAAATCACAAATTGGATAAGGACTTTCTGTGTAATAGGGAAAAAAACCCTGAAAGCCTGTTGACGCAAAAGGAATAATGGGCTGCTTGTTTTAACACAGAAATAATGACGTTGTATAAAAAACTTGGCTGAAGTTAATAGTCTTTCTGTATTTTTTTTTCATTACTGGAACTTTGTAACACACTATTATGCTACCTACAAAAGCCTATGGGTGACAAAATGCCTTAATTAAAAAAATATTTTGTTAGGAAAATCTGCAAATATTTATGACATTTATGCAATTTTTCAGGTGATTAGAGCAGGTGACTATGACAAGATTTACATACAATAATAAAAGCGCATACAGACGACCAGAGATAATTTGAGGTCCTACAACAATGAAAAAGGTTATTTTTTACAAGCATCTTTATAAGGTTATAATAACATAACATCACTTTGTTTGTTTATGGAAGGAAGGTTTATTGCAACAAATTAGTAAATTTAACAAGGATTTATTTCATGGAGATATTTTTAGTTTATTGGAGAAGCTGGAGTTTATTCTCTTCCACTGGGATAAACTGGGGTTTCTGGGGCTATCTAGACTCCTTCACTTCATTTGCAAAGTCAAGTGGGTCTGAAATCTCCCCATTTAAAGCCTTTGACCCAAACTCAATCAAACTTGAGTTGACAGAGACCTTTATGTAGAACACAAAAACATGAATAGGTTTTTTTTTTCTTTTTCTTTTTACACACATAAGGAAGTACCATGGTTCTCAAGGTACATTTAATGGCTACTTCATTAGACCTACTCAGTACACCAATCAAACTGCTTGTTGACACAAATGGAAAAAAGATGAGAAGTCACTGTAAACATGGAATGATTTTGACTTGAAATTGTACAAACTTCGCACCCCCCAAAAAATAACCATGTGCGCACTTAACAAGTCTGACTGTCAGTCCAGGCTTTCTTGTTTGTCTTTGCACTGACAAGGAACAAATTACTCCAGCCATCAACAGACTGACTGAGTCCAAGATGAGGTACTTATGTTGACGGGATAATCATCTTTACCAGAGCTACCAGCCTGACCATCAGTCCACTGCAGGCTGAGAGAACAAGGCACCTGAACGACAGCGGGGGGAAATGTGAGCCAACTTCATAGCTGGGGGGGGAGGCTCTCATGCGTTTGCCCTGTTGGACTCTGGTGTCATTTAACCCAAAAGACCCCCTTCAATCTCTCCAATCCAGCTTATTAAAGCAAATAGGCCCTGCTAACATGTGGGTCCAATCCTGCGACCCCCCTTTAGGGTAAACATTGGGGCATGGGCCGAAAGTTGAAGGCAAGACCACCACCCCGTTGAGCAAGAATCATGACAGGCCTAGTTTAGAGCCAAAGAGAAGTATATTTATGACTCGGAGGTAGAAAGGCCCTGTTTTAAGTTTAGCAGAAAGAATCTAAAGGTAGCATGTGTAGAAAAGGGTGTTCCTGTGAGTGATGCCCCAAATGTGGTGTTAGTCAATTTATGACCAGCAGGTTCACCTTGTATTTCAAAAGTCACATTAGATCCAGCCATCATTTTCTAAATCAGCTGACATTTGGAAGATGGACGATTTCTCAGCTTTTTTTAGACTGCCAGTCACAACAGTCTTTGACAGCGGTAACCGTGGGAGACTGGGAATGGATGCACAGGCAGCTAGTTGAGGCAAAAAATTCAAGAAAGCTCTCCTCCTGGATGAGGATTCCCAGCGCCTGTGTGTGTCTGTTGTGAGATGGGAGACAAACAGTGAAAACTTATTAAGAGCAGCTTGTGAATGAGGCTCCATCAGTGTGATTAAACAGCTGCTGCCTCAGTACACAGCAGCTCAGCTCTCAGCGCTCTTCCCTCTCACTTTATGACATGAGGTGTTTGTGTTCACAGGGTTATTGTCACAGGTCCAACAAGTGTGTTATTATATGTTTGTGTTTTTGAACTGGAGGCAGGTCTGTGTATGAGTGGGCCCTCATCTACGTGTTTGCACAGTCTGGTAATTTCCTCTCCTCCAGTGATCTAACAGCGAGACACCTATAAATGTGGATTTGCTAAATTGTTTGTGTTTACTCATATTAGTTTGTTTGTTTCAACATATCTGTTTAAAAAGAGCACACAGCAGTTGATAAAAATGCATCTCCTAGATATACCTGGTTATAACCATCGATAATTAACTTCTATAATTTACCTATAATTTAGCAGCACCTACATGTGCCTGTTTTTATAGAGATGGTCCTTGAGCCTTTGGCTTAGGCCCAGGTCAGGGAGACCTGAAATGATCGCCTTGAGGTTTATAATAGTGGGTGGGCTTCACATAGACACACATGGACAAAGACAGAGAGCAGATGGACATATTAGAAAGTAAAGCAAACAAATTCACTCTCACATAAAGGTGGCTTACCTTTAATTCAGCATGACAAAGACAATACTCACCCCAGACAGCTGCAAGACCTATATTTATGTAAGTAGGCTCTCCTTGTGTTTGTCAGTGTGCTTGACAGTGTCATGGTCCACCTCCTGATTGCTCTTGACATGTATATGTATGCTAAGTGTGCGCCTGGTTTAGTCTAAAGCTTTATAGCTATAACCTGCTATCAGCCCGTTTGTCAGGCTGTTGCTGTGATCATAGTCACACAGTGGTATTGAGTGACACTGCTCCAGACACACATGTCCCGGACACACACTGATCCCATTAGAGACCATTTCCTCTCAATCACACAGGAACTCCTCTGATTGGCTGCTCTGATGGATGCCGACTGCATGTTTGTACTGGCTAGGGCTAGGCCATGGAGGGGTCACTGGATTACATTTGTAAAGAACGGGTCAGTCAGATCAAAATGATAACATGAGAACTGTGCTTATCTGAGTTCAATCAAGAAAAGTCTGATTTGGAAATATTAAAAATGTCTTTTAAATGTCTGAGTAACCTTCACATGGATTATCAATAATACAACAAATAATAGCTGTACGTTTTAAGTTGGTAGAAGATGTATTACAATAAAGTTGTTACTCTTTTGTCTTATTCCAGGATAAGATGCTGCGGGTTTTTGACCCCAGAGCCCAGCTGACACCTGTCCAGGTAAGACCTTTGTAAAGTTTCAGCTACAAACATATAACTTCTTAGAAAACATTAAAATATGACCCTTTATTTAATTCAGCAAATACCAAAAGAAAATGTCAGTAGCAGTAGTTTCTGTATTGCCTTTTTAATGTGTACTTTTTCCACACTCCATGTACTGATAAACATGTTGACAGTGTCATTCCCACCGGCCACTCTGTGCGATTCAACCTCTATTGATTTATGGATGTACACCACCAGTGGTACTGCTGCTCCTCTCTTCCCACGGGTACCCATCCTACTCAAAACTACCGCGACCGTGAACCTTGTACCGTTGGCAACAGGCAGCGGAGAAGTGTTTGTCTGTTTATAGTGATGAGGAAGATGAAGGGAGGCAGCTGACCAGTGTTTAGACCAAAATTTTCTCACACTTTGTTCACCATTGGATCTCCCAGTATGTTTTAATTACTCAGCAATATACACTTGATCTTGAATACATGATTCTTATAAAACCACCAGAAATCACCAGGCTCCGCTCTTAAAGTCTGTATTTGAGTGTTAAATCTGAAGGTTGGCAGTTCGATTCCCATTCCAAACAAAGTCATACTGCCATTGTGTCTTTGGGCAACCCTCTTGCCTTTCTCGATTATTGAAGTGCTCTGAAACTGATCATTTTGCTTTTACATACATACATTTAGGTACTAAAAATAACAGTTATGCTGACATTGGACAAGGTTATGTTTTTTTTTTTGTAAATGTATTGTTTAGTACATTTTGATATGTTTTAGTTGATGTTTTCTGTCCAATTTAGAGTGTTTTGTTCAGTGTAAGGAGAGGATGGCTGCACAAATAAGTAGGTGTAGTCTTAGGGTGGTGTTGCCTATTGCCACATCAAATAGCTGCATGTGCATTGTTTTCTTTATGCCACACGTGCAACTTGTGTGCATTTCTTTGACTCCAGTAACATGATCCCATTCGTCTGGTTCCTCTCCACTGTTTGAAGCCACTGTTTACATCAGGTGTCTCCATTTTGAAGTCTTTTTAACACTCTGTCTGTTTTGCTCTTTGATGGTTACTCTCTTTACTGTGATGTGGGCAGCTTCAAAAGTGACCTACTTGCAGGTAGAAGTTAGGTAGGGATGCACTGACACTGATACTGGTATTGGATATCTGTGGCTGTGGATTGATAAATGAGGCCCATCCTGGAGCCAATCTAATTTAGTGTGCTTTTAGGTTTTGCCATGGTATTGGTTTCGGGACTGAAAATCTGTAAATATCGGGGTTAACCATGCAGAGTAGAACATTTAATAACTTTTTCAATGGACTTTTTCATCTGTTTTGATTGGAGCAGTATAAAGTAGGCTGAAGTCTTGAGGGAAAGTGCTGGACAATAATCTTAATAATATTACTGCTGTCGTAGTTCATATATTGGTGAAAGATATCAACAGAGACTAAGTTTAGTGTTTTCATTATGTCTCTCCCTGTATTTCGGTCTCCTCCTCACTCTGTCATTAATCCTCATGAAACGCTGGACCAGCAAGGCCTGAGTCAGCACACTGCCCGCCTCTGCACATACCTCCACCACCTCAAACCCAACAGACTAAGCACTAACATCAAAGTTATTAAAGGCCTGCCTTGGTTTGGAGATTGCAGATCTTCACTTCTTCTTGTTTGAGTATCTCCACCCATGAAATACAAAGATCTGCTTTGAAAAGTGAGCAGAACTTCACCATGATGACTTTTACATATCCACCTTAAACCTTGTATTAATAGTTCAGTACTTTTTACCATAACATTGCTTTGAAAACTTAAGGCACCCATTATGCTAACTTGACTTTTCAGAGCTTTTTACAATGTTTTTCTACCATCGTTTGAATTGGCTGTAGTAATGAAGTGTCCGTGGGCAGCAGGGAGAAAACGGACCTTAAACGAGCATGCACTTACAGCACCCAAAATAATCAATGAACCAACAAACACCCACAAAAACAACAAAAGTAACACAATCTCTTGAAAGAATGCATGAAAAGTGTACTTTTAATATGCTATGTCTACACATCAGACATATCATTTCTCTTGGACACAAATTTTACACTACAACAAATAAGTGGTTTGGATTCCACATTCTTTATCGTACATGCCTCATGCCTGGGTCTACTAAAGCTCTGTGACTTTCTCCGGTTTACTGCTAGATGAGCTGTAATGGCAGAGGAAGACCAGAGTGGCCACATAGTAAACAGAAAGAGGCAGAGAAGTGTCCAAACCATTTTGAATTTGTAACCTCACTTGGAGGTCTGGTAGCGTCTTGTACTGTGAGTGCCAGTCAGTTGTGCTCATCAAGAGAAGCCACAACTCAAATTGTTTCTGGGAAAAGATATCGTTCCTAAAGCTGCCGAGCATTAGAATAAACCACAGTTTTTATTTTCAGTTTTGACTATTGAAAATAAGGTCATTATTTTTCAAAGGCAGAGATGCACCTGTGCACATGCCTGGTTTATGTCAAAGGCTTATTATAGCTTTAGACATAATGACTAAGCTGCTGACTTGTGTGTGTTTTTAAACCCATACTGTACAAATAAAAACTCAATTCTGACCAAATTCTCAATGTGTAAAATGTAACACAAATCTGAATTCATGGGTCATTCTGAATATTAAAACTGTATTCGATGCTCATAGTCTTCATATCCTCACGCAGCACTGCAGTAAAAACCTCTCCCAAAGAAAAAAGTTAGCTGTATCATTTAAAATTAAGAAATCATACAAAAATCGTTAACATGGTGCTAGCTGTTATTAGCATAAGCATTGAGTCATTTTGGAAGTTTAACACCACAGTACCAATAACATTTTTACCCCATTACATTTTGATTGTCCTTTACAAACAGAAAGCAGTCTCTGAGTAGTCCTGTCTAGTGTTGTGCCACATACATCCATGGCAGTTTAGTCTGCTGGGGCTGGTTCATCCTTGTGGCCACTACTGGACTGGCCTCGCTGTCGTCCAGGTGGGGTAAATTTAGGCTCTAATTATAGCTTCTCTTTCTCTATTTATGGGAAATCAGAATGAGCTGGATAATTAAGGTCTTTGGACAAGAGCAACAGAACGGACTCCATCTGTAATCAGTGGACTTGCGTATGTATGCAGGCTTCTGTGTTTAGGTGGCTCACAAAAGAGGAGTGTGTATTACTCCTACTAGACTTTCTGAAGTGTTTTTGTCTGCCATGACTGCAAGCTGAACTGTTTAAATGCTTCTTCAGAAAATGATAACACTAGAAGACACAAACAATCTTGTGGGCACTACGGTAATGATTAACACAAGTGTACCTAGAAGTTAAGATTGATATGGAATAAACTTTACTATAGTTCAGTTTTCCAGGCCTCTTGCCCTCTTTACCATAACATCCCCATACCGCTCTCATGTTTTCAGATGAGTATGTAGTCCAGCCTCTGCCCTGCTCTCCTGTACGCTACTACATGTCTCCAGCTCCCTCAAAGAAAAACATACATTTACTGACCTGATCCCAATGGGACAAGGTGTTTTGTGGAGTCGAGACACGTGTCATTTGTCTCATCCTACACTTTTCATCTATTCCTAATGTGTGTGTTTGCTTTTTTGATGAGTGTGTAATTTTGTCCCGCAAGTGTGTATATACCATGTGTGCTTCAAATTACAGTGCTGAAAATACCCCTCATAGTTTTGGATCTGTGGTCACTAGAAGAGGAGGGAGACAGGAAAAAGGGAATAGTTTGCTGGACTTGGGGGCCAGATTTCTACTTTTTCAGCTCAAGCTTCTGCTGCTTCGGGTGAAATTAGAGAGAGCCGCGGGTTAGAATGGTTTTGGATGTCAGGAGAGATCGTTGAGACGGGCCCAAGGGAAAACACTGTGGCTTCCACTACTTTAGGAATACCATACCATCTTATATTTTTACATAAATGAAACTTATTCAACTCTGTGAAAGGTTCACAAAGGCTACCGACAACATTACCACTAGGGCTGGGAACCTCAGAGTACCTTACGATTTGATACGCGACATGGCTCACGATACAGATATATAACAGTTTTGAAAGGAATTAATACAGTATTTAACCTGTATACCAATGAATTGTTAAAAAAAATAAAAAAAAATACAGGAAAATTAATCATTAGAACGGCAACTACTTCAAATTTATCTCACAAATAAGTTGACTTTCTCAAATTAAGAAACAAAATGTACGTTTTTTATTTTTATTTTTTACAAATTCTGATATACTGATACAGCAGCCTGCAATACCATACAGTATCTAAAAAATATATATATATGTCGATATGTTGATATTTTGTCCCACCCCTAATTAGCACTGCACAATATACTGCTAATCTTTGCAATATCAGAAACTAATAATGTTCTGCCCTTCCATCAGTTTAGTCCTGGTTGAGCCTAGGATTATTCCAGAAGTAACTATGGTTAAGTCCTGATTTAGACCTTTCTTGGTTTAGTCTTTGTTGTAACATGTTGTGACTACTCCTAACCCTAAGAAAAATAGCTATAGCTAAAATATATTCATTTTTTGCCAGACATATTATTATTACAATATTCCAAACACTCATCGTATATCACATCTTTCTAATTATGTGCAGTATTAAACATTTTTCTCTTATCTATGACCCGGTATGGATTCTTCTAATTGGAAAAGTGTGTATTTGATTAGTAAGTTGGGTGTACCCGCTCATATTTCTCATTACAGACAGAATAAACCAGCAGCAGCAGGCATGGCGAGTGTATAAAGTACCTATGTGGACTCTGGCAGGCAGCACAATGAAGCTCTTTGACCACCGCACAAGTGTTTAGTTTGTATCACAGATGTAAAGCCAGAGGGGTAGTCATGAAGGAGGAACATTCACAGAGGTGACGGGAAATAGAAAAGACCTCAGACTCACAGAACCTTTTGCCTGTGGTGCCCTGTTTTAAACGGATGTTTATATGTCAGATTGCATCTCATCATACATGTGTTTAAAACATGCTATGATTTCGGTATCATATGCCTGTAGACAATTATGAATTAATTAAGACTTTTTTGTTGACAAACTGTGTACCTACCTTTTTCTTTTTTGTTTTTTTCCTTCATCACAACCACACATTTAGTCAGTTTTAGCTTTCAGAGATAGTTCAGCTCACATATCCTACATATAGCTTCAACATAGATCCTTGCAACTTTTATATTCTCAATAAGTGTGGTTGTGTGTCCAAAGAACCAATATGTAGGGCCTGAATGGTGTCACTTGAAGAGTTCTGGGATGCTATGAAGAATACCTTGCATTTCATTCCGCAAACAAGATATTGAAATTACTGTAATTTGTGTCACATTGACTGAAACATGACATTTACCGAACCAGCTTCAGAAATGGGAGTATTTTATTTGTACCACACATGTCACAGATTGAATGTTGTCCCGGAGACAATCCAGTCAAGACTAGTTAAATAGAAATAAATACATTTAATGGTGTAACAAAATAACAATAATAATCACTTGAATCCCTCAAATATGTAAACCTCAGATGAGCTGTCTATCACAAAAATGAATATAAAACTATGTTATTTTGTGAAGAAATTATCAGGATTGTAATATCTCTACAATTTATTTTCCCTCACTGACTCACAGTTTCTGCCAGAGCTTTTCAATACTTGGCCCCACAAAGCAGCAAGTTTAAAGTTTTCAAGAATGTCTAATACTAACACCACCGGGAGACGGAGACAACATTGTGCAATTTGAAACGTGATGTCGATAAAGGATCAGAGCTCAGTCCAAGAATATGTCAGTTTGACTCAGTAGTGGACTATTGAATTCCAGAAACAAGCTGCATGCAATTTTACGTAAATCAAAACCAAAAATGTTTCTGCTACTATTTTTTCTTATATATATCCAGCAGCAGTCCCTTTAGGCTTGTCTGAAATAAGAGTGTTTATTATTACATGCGATTTTTTTAAATGGCCAGTGTGTTGCATCTTCAGCCAGTCCTGCATCTGTGGCATGTACCCTTTAAAGACACCTTTACTGCCGGTTTGAGATAACTAGATAAAAACATTGACCTGAAATAAGCAAAATAAAAATATGGAAATGCTGAGTATGACCAAAATATTGTCTAATGTCTAATCGATCAAACATATTATTCCATAAGGTATATAGTTTATTGTTGGCATTTTTATTTATAGTCCTTACATTTTATAACAGGCCACCCTATACTCAGAGCCCCATATCTGTATCTTTCCCCATCAAACCCTGCTGAGCTCAGAACCTGGTAAAGCCAAGGTATAACTAAGCCCAGATGTTTTGGCATAACTTTACTTTTCCCCTCTGTCTTTCCTCTTCACTCCCTCTCCATCCTTGTGCTCCCTCTTTGCTCACTGTGTTACTGGCCCCAACAGCCTGTGTGTGTGCAAGTTGTTGAGTTTAAAGACCGGGCCTAGAGGAATCTTCCCTAATGAGAGTGACGGGATGGGGCCATGGAAGCGCTGGAAAACAGTGGCATTGGATCTGGATATTCCATACAGCGCACCATGGTTCCTATAAATACTCAGTGGTCAGGTTACATTCACGCTGGCCTTAAAAGTTGTCCAGATCAGGTTTTATTTTGTTGAAAAATAATGGCTGCAGCTGATGGTACATGTGACTTTGCTGAAATTACTTGAGTGTTGACTGTGTCATGGCAATATGACTTAGAAAGTGACCACAACATTTTGTCAAGTTTCTTTTTAAGACGTTTCAAGAAAGGTGAGAAGGAGCCAATAAAAGAAAATATTTTTGGTTTATATCTGGAACAGATTCTTTTTTTTTTATTATTGTGAAATACAGCTAACAACTAACTCCAGTCAGTCTACTGTAGATGCAGGTACTTTTTAGTGGATTGTTGTTTATGACTATGTAATGTCTTAATAGAGTGAGCATTTACCCATGAACTAGAATATCAAGTGCAGGTCTGGGGATGATTTACCATTATGAGTTAGCTCATACAAATCTTTCTCTTGAGTATGTAAAAATGGTTAATTCTTCATTTCAGCATGTTAAAAGATTTCCATAGGATGAAAAAGTTAGCTTACTCCATGAAAGTGTGTTCTGCATTCTTCAGGGCATCAGGATGAATGCCAGCTGGCAGCGACCAAGCCCTTTCCTCAAGTGTGTGTTGATCCTAGTGCTCATTAGTGAACTGGCAGTGTTAGTTTCCACCTAATTAAGACCTTCTACATGTGGACGACACCTGGAGCCAAAATGGTGGGTGATTTAGCAACTTCTGCAGCTTCATCTTGAAAGTTTCACTTGACTGTCTTCCTCAGCTGCCATGTATACTCATCTTTTTTTCCCCCAGTAATTTCCTGTAGATTGGAATGTAAGCCTCAAATGAAAAATTCAGTGCAATGTAAAGATTGAGACATGTTTGTACATTTCATCATCTTTTCATATAAGAAGGAATGCAGAATGGGTGGTGTAGTATTTGAAATAAATCAGTTACATTTCTGCAATGCACAGCTCCCTTGTGATATGACCTCTGTTTGCCCTCTAGTCTTTACTGTGTTTTAGGGGTGTACTGTGCCTTTAATTACCATGTGCAATTGGCTTGCTATTGTTCTTGTTTGTTTCTATTTCTTTGTAATTGTATGTCTTTGTAAAGCTACTACGGTGCTCAATGTAAATATGACTAGTGTATAGAAACAGGCAGACATCTTTACTTTGAAACAGCTGTCATCTGTCGTCTACAGTGCTTGTGGTAAAACGATTTTGACGTCAATTGAAATACCAAGAGCCTACCTGTCAAACTGTCACGGCAGAGGCAGTCGGCCCACACGGCAGGACACAGTAGGGAGACTAACTTCACAATGGCCCAAGGGAAAGTGCTATGCTGACTCCATCTGTGGTAGTGTGGGCTGACCTGGGTTTGACCAAAGTCTGGTGCCGTTTCAGTTAACCCAGACAACCAGTGCTTCTCCATATGCTAGTCTCATCACACAAGGTAACAGCCAAAAAGGGTCCAAGAGAGACGAGGGAACATACAAATGTATTGTAATGTTAGCTTATATGATGGCTTTGAATGGTGTATTCTAGAGACTTACAATTTCTGTAATGTTTTTTTACTTAAATTGTATATTGAAATATTAGTCATTGAACCAAGGAGATTCAAGCATTAAATAGACAGTGATTGCCCTCTGCATGCTCACAGTTGTAGGCATATTCAATAATTATGTCTCTATGGAGTTTATAGTGTTGTTATAGATAAGTCTGTAAATGATATTGAATTAAAAACTTTGATAATTTAGTGGGATTACTTGTGATCTAGCTTGCATAAAAAAGGGTTACGCAGTTGATTTTTGTCTATGTGCTTCTAAATATTAAAAATTCATAAAGTTGGATTAAATGTGTGAATAAAAATGTGTGCATACCTGTGTCTGTGCTAAAGTTATTGCACACAGCTAACCTTAACTAGTATTTTTTATAACATAATGAGCCTGTAATAGGGGAAATAGTTCAGAATACAGTCAAATCTGGCTCACACATGTCCCATAAACAACACATCAAGAGCCAACAAAAGCCAGTGCAGCTCATCTTTACTAATTGAGCTTTTAGGAACAACAGGTTTTGCTACAGTTTGTGGTTTCACGGCAGAGTGGAAGTGTTGGGCTAATGTTAGCATTGTGGGGCCTGGTTGTGACATGCCCAGGGCGGAGAGTACACATTGGTGCGAGATTGAGGTGTTTGTTAGTGTAACTTAGATGAGGCTATTAATCAGACTGTCGAGTGTGTTGCCTGGTGCTTTGCTGTTGAATATACAGTATGTTGGTCTGTAAACTGTGCCTTGGTGTGGGCTAGCATTTTGAATTACAATCTCCAGCCATCTCAATGCGTTTCTATTTTCCTTTGGGCCAGCATCTGCTCAAATCAAAACCCAAAGTCAGTTCAGTTATAAAGAAATACATTGCTTCACATCATATTCTGATTATTGCAAACAAATAGATTAGTGGAGATTTTCAAACACAAAATTGACCTTCACCATTTAGTCCAAGGGATTACAGATGATAATTATGAACTTGACATGCTTTGCACACATGTTCCATCTGAGTGCACTATTGATGTTTCTACACAGACGCGTGGGGGCACTTTGAAGATGTGAGGACTCTATGATGTGGTTTTTGGGAGGGAACGCAGCCAGCCCCCTGTATGGATTGCTGCTATAAAGTGGTTGTATGAGTGACAGCAAAAGCTAAAGTGAGGTCAAGCCATGCTACAGGGCTTTAGGGGCTTCAGGGTGTCTTCTGAAGTGTGTCCATGTTGTAAGTTTTATTATTGGTCGAACCACTATCTAGATAATATTTTAGGCCAATAATGGGAGAAAAAAACAACAACATTTTTGGACTAAACCAGATGCAGAACAAGTGTGTCCAGGCCTAAATCAGAACTATTCCAGGACTAAACCCACTCTAAACTGTGTTTAAACCAGGACTAATCCGAGTAAACACAATACATTTACCCTCAGCTGATAATGCTCAGAGATGTATAGTAGGTAGAGTTGTTTTGCCACATCATTTGTTGCCCTGAAAACATGATTTCTTTGTATTACAAAAATTCTGTGTGCAGCCCTGGCTGTAGCTGAGACCCACACAATCAAGTCTTCGTCTCAAGCAGGTCTGGTGCACAGATCCTCATCAGCTGCGGGTGTTGAAGTTCTTGCTTTCGTCAGCATCTTCTCCGCTCTCTCTGTTATTAGGGCCCTCAGCTAGTCCGTGGAGCTCTGTTTGGATTTAAGCAGCCCAAGCCACAAATGCATCCTTGAATATTCATCACTTGAACCTCAACCACATAAGAGGCACAGGAGATCACCAGACATGTGCTTGAAATCTCCTCAGGCTCTTTGCTTCTTACTTGTAAAGTTTTTACCATGTTATATTCTATATTTTTACATCAAAAGTTCACTTTTATTTACAAGTTGTATATGCTGAGGTGCTCACCTTCTCAGGAGCAGAAAGATGTTTCTTGATTTTTCTCTAGAAGTGTCCAGAATGAATCCAGTAATCGTTAAAATGGCTAAATATGGCACCATCATTCAGTTCAACACACAAAGTTCTGCTAATTCTTCTCTAACTCAGGATACTTCTCATGGAGCCACTACTCACAGTTGGTGCCAGTCGCTTAATAGGAGTGCATATTTGGCCTAATCATTGTCCCTATAAGGCCCGTAAGAGGAGTGACCGCAGGCTGTCTTGACAACGGACAGAAATCATGATTATGGCAACACTGCCCAATTAGCATGGTGGCTCAATAATCACAGCCCTTTTACCACTGGAGAATTTTATTTCACTTAGTGAGGTAGTTGACTGATTTGTACGCTATAGCCTTGTGCCAAACTGCGTGACAACACTGAACCATTAAAAGACTCAAAGTTGACCCTAACCCAACATTATAGATTCATTATAATTAATTATAGCTTTGATCCATATAGTGTAGCAACTTCAACTGAGTCCATTATTCATTCACTTCACAGTCACACATACCCAAAACACATCTTGCCCAAACACAGAAGTGGAAATTGATCACCCAACCTCCTATTACTCGACATCCTGCTCTACCATTTAAGCCAGGGGTGTCCAATCTATGGCCCGGGGGCCAAATGCGGCCCGCAGAGCCATTTTTTGTGGCCCTCAAGCGTACCTCTCAATTGGCCCAAAAAGTATTTTTACTGCCTGTGACTTTACATAATCCAACTAAAAGACAACATTCAATGTGTAACAACATATCTTTCCACTTTTCTCTGTGGTTATTATATAGACGGACACTAAGTAAAAAAAAAACTGCCAGAAGATATGTGTCCAGAAAACAGATACAACCGAAGAGGACTTTTGGTGAAGCAAAATCGGTCACCTCAGAGAATGGCCCTCCTTGATATTAATTTTTGACAATGTGGCCCTCAGTGAAAACAGTTTGGACACCCCTGACTTAGACTTTCTATCATCACATTTTTAGGGCCTTCTAGTTCTAATATATCTAATTCTTATAGTGATATTTAATAATCAGCACCAGCACAAGCAGTTGGTTAGGTATACCTAATAAAATGGCCAGTGAAAATACTAGACATTACTTATATGGAAATGTATTTGTTCAAATCTCTAAACATGCTGTTATATGTTGTATGCTGTTATATGTTGTATGCTGTTATATTTTTTATGCAGCTAAAATCAACAGTATGAAAGAGTTGGCAATGCTGCACTAGGGCATAGTTCACACCTGCCCATAGAGTACAAATCAGGGCCAAAAATGAGCAAGATTTTGATTGAACTGAACTAAAAGGCAATGAAAGAATCTTGGTATACTTCTCTGTTAGCACCTTGTAATATGTGCCAGTGGGATTGACAGGGTGATTAGCTGGCAGACAGATTTTAGTGGAGTTTGTATTGGTTGCCTGGATACAGAAAGTAAATGAATTGGCTATTTTAGGCTGATTGCCAGTTCACTAATATAACAGTTGAAACACACAGAGAGTGACAATGATCCTATAACGTAATGGTTAAGATATATAACCCAAACAACTAGAGATATTTTAATTCAGGGATAAATGCTTTATTTATCCATTCTATTTGAGAAGCTCTTTGCAATTTTTCATTATAGCAAGAAATGTACTAAAATTATCCATTTGCTCATTTACTGACACCTTGTGGCTGGAGTTTATCTTTGGCTCCTATCTTACATTCCTCTCAGTGCAGCATAGAGGACTACTTTTTTCTTTTTTTAAACCTGCCAAAGTCTCTGAACCTGATCTAATCCCCCCCCCCCCCACCAAGATTTTATTGAAAGCCATATTTCACTGCCCCCTTCACTTAAGGCTTCTTCTCATATCCATGGTCTTTAGAAGTAAGTAGGTCTTGTCTTCGGGGTGGGTAAGCATGAATGGATACACAAAGCTTACCCCAGCACATGTTTCTATATAACCTAAAGCATCTCGGTTCAGTTGACTAAATGCAGCACTAGCCCTGTTAGTTTGTGCTCTACTACAACCAGATGCCTTAGTGACGCCAACTCGGCTTATATCCAAACTGAGTCATCCATCACTGGAGGAGAGAGGCTGCACCTTCTTCCAGTCACAAGTCCACAATAAATGTTCTTGCAAATGCATTCGTTGTTTTCGAGTTGGGTATAATATTTGGGCTGCATGACTAGAAAATCCAACATTTTATTTATTTTTATTGAGAGATACAAGGCTTTTGGACTTGGTCTACAGAGAGGCTTAAGTAAAACCTACTAATGACAAAAATAGGTCTTAACCAGGACAAAAACATCTAAACCTGGACTAAAACTAGAAATAACTAGAAAGCACTCGGAGAGTGCAGACCTCCGCCAAGGTAGCTAAATTCTAAATAAACCTAAAATAAACAGTTCTAAATAGAACATTCTGTGGAACTGGACACCCCTCAAGACTAATGAGATGGTACGGAAAAAAATACAGACACAACAATAATAACACACGCACACACGCGCACACGCACACACGCACACAGGCGCACACACGCAAACGCAAACAAACCATACACCATGTCACCATACATTGAACAAAACACTTTTGACAGATGGAACTTTCCTGGGACAAATTTAAAGTTTCTTGTTATACAGATATTGTGTTTACTGATATTGATATACCAATAAATCTGTAATATATAGTGCAATCTTAGATTAAATACTGAACTTAATGCAACTGGCCACAACCATTATTTGTATGAGGTAAAATTGTGTGTCATAATAATTGGATCTCAGGTGATGTTAGCCTAAGCCTCTGTTGACACACTGTTGTTGGCCCACTTCTCTGGCATGCTATATCTTAAGATCATTTTGCATAAATACACCAAGGGCTATTGTCCCACCAAACATCGTTCATTGGTGTTTATATCAACTGTGTACATGTCTTCATCTAGCCTGTTTTCTTTTAAAATGTACATTATTATCCTTAGGGTATGTGTGAAATCAGTCTCCTCACATGACTGCTCAGGTTTCTTGACCTCAATGACTTCTACTTACTTTATTACATCTCAAGCCTTAAAGGGAGTATTTTGTAATGTTCCCATTCCTGTCTCCACTCAAGTAACAACATTTAACATGGGCCTCAGCAGCCACTAAAATTCAATCTGAAAGCTAGAAAATGGTCAATTCAAGCAAGTACAAGTACTCTGGCCACTTTATTAGGTGAGCTCAAATATAATCAGACTAATAATGATCACATTGTATCAAGTCAGTGGATTTAGCTGTGCCCCTCAGATTATCTGTCAGATTTCCCCAAAGCAGCTGTGGCTACACAAGTAGCTTAACACACCAGTGTCCAGAAAAGCCCTATATAGACCAATGCATTATTATTATTACATATTCAAAACAAACCCGCTGAGATCAAACCAGAATGAAGGCGGAAGTTGATTTAAGGGACTTTTTAACATGGCATGGAATATTGAGCAGCAGTTCTGTGTGTAGGCTATAGCTTAGCACACTGAGTGATATTGGTTACAAGGTCTACCTAATAAAGTGGCCAGTGAATGTAGCTAGATGCATCTTAGCTTTTCAATGTCATTTATAAGGCAAATGTTTTCGGCCCGCCTCTACAAACATCTATGAGATATGACCACCATAAAAGTGCAGATAGAAGCAAATAACCTTCGACCCAGGCTTGTCCGAGAGCTTCCTATCACATTTTATGAGGCTTAGATGCAATAGGCAGCACAGGCCACCTTCACCAGAATAGAGACATGCAGAGAAAGAGAGGCTTTTGGTAGGAGAAGGGATGCTCCCATTCTGCATAGTGTTTCTTTGAAGACCCCTGCGCCCCATTGTTAAGTAGACAATGCTGTCGGACAGATGGCCAGGGCAGAAAGTTCACACACACATGCACGTAACCCAACTCTGTCTGGGACAGGGAGAAATAAATAACGTATGCTATTACCAAATGTAAACTGGATTGGAAAGAGGAGGCATTAGAGGACATAAGATTGCGCAAGGAACAGAGATTAAGAGATTGCAGTCAAACTAGTGCTTAGTTTAGCTTGTATTGCATATATCAATTAAAGTTATGTACAAATACTCATCCGGTACAATAGTCAGCACTATATCAGCAATAAAGGCATTGAAAAACATACAGAGAAAAAATATGTTATATCAAGCAAGGATTCAAGCTTCTTCTAAGACTTTTAGCTATTATTGCATTGCAGAATACAAAGAACACAATTGGCAATGCACGACTCAGCTTACCTTTTAAGCACTGCCAGATGTTGATAGATTTTTGTGAATAGAAACAGGACTTTTAAGGTCGACTTTATCGGGGTCAATTTGAGGACACTCCATCACTTAGTTGTATAGCCATAGTGCAACATGAGAAAGAGGTCACTGGATCAATTAACTATATACACCAGTCTACCTATTCATGAACATGTAATCAAGTATGTAGCTTTATCTGCTATTATTTAACACTTTAAGAAACCAATACAGACTTTGCTTTCTTTACACTTTTGTATTGTAAACACTTTTGTATTGTAAACAGGGCTGCGCCCATATGAATTTTCTTGGCCGATACCGATATTTCAATTACCAATTTGGTATGTGTTTTCGTAGGCTATATTTCTTGAATCTAAGAAATCAGCATATAAATAACTACTTTAAATGTATTTATTAATCCATAAAGATTATTTGTATTACATTCTGTCGCTATAAAGTTAGACAATGGCCTTTTATTTCTGTCTGTTTCTAACCCTAAATATTAGAAGTGCTCCTTTTAGAACAAGATTAACTTTGTCCACCTGTACAGGCCGATACCAATATTAGTCAAAATTGTAAATATCAGCCGATACCGATGTTGAGCCGATATATATCTGTGCATCACTAATTGTAAATATTGTCAAATGCTCATCTTTTGCGCATTTTTTAATTGCGTCTAGATTACACCAGTTCAACAAGTTGGTCTTCTCTCCATTTTGAAGCATTAAATAACCATATATTGTTTCATGTCCTATCAAAACAAGGCCACAGCCATTCAATAGTCTGTTTATTGTTTTAAAAGCCCTATCTCTCATCATGTAGAAAACTTTCATCTGTTCTTTGTTACTTATGCTGCACTGAACAAAATAAAAGTAAATAGGACGCACAGCTGGCAATGGAGAAAAAAAAAACTCCACCTCAGCACAGTTTCAGCACACCCAGATGACTTACATATGGGCAACCTATACAATGTTACTGTATACTGCCGTGATTTATTTGCCCTGTATAAGGTAAAGCTTCAATATAAATGGCCCATTTAGCAGCAGATTTAACCCCTCTCTCCCCGGCGACAGGTGATGCCGAAACTAAAACAATGCACTATTATTGTTTCCTGGATGCGCCTTTTTTCCCACAGTGCTTTGGGTCCATTATGTTCAGTGGAATGCAGGAATTCCCGACCAGGCGGCTTTTCTAAAACAAATCCTGTGATGCAAAGCCAGTGCTAATTTGTACAGTGAAATGAGCCAGGTCTGCAAATGAGGCTCAGTGCAGGTTGTTGGTCTAGTCTGAATAATCATTTGAATTGAGTGGTATTAGTTATGAAATATGGTGCTAATGTAAAGAATACTAACAGTCTTGGGGATATTAATATAACAGTGCGTCCATACAATGATATCAAATTACTAGTACTTAGTGTAGTCCAAGATACCTTCCTAATGCAATTTGTACTACGTCACCCAGCTGCCCCCAGCCAGGCCCAAATTGGTTCTCCCCTTGTATTGTAACTTCTTAAATCATCTTGTCATTGTGTGAAATTATCATAAAATATGGCTGGTCTAATGTGCCTTTGTTTTGTCCAATGGATAGCTCCTGGTCTGGGACACAATTTCAACATTAATTGCAACCATTAAAGAACTAAAACATGATATCTTATAGTATTTTTATTAGAACCAGTTTTACTCTTCCTTATAATAAAACATAATATTTAGGTTTCAAATAATTTGAACACCCTGTATTTAAACTTCCTGTGACCCACTTTTAGGCGTTGACCCACTAATTGAGAACCTAATAGTCCTTACTTTGGGTCAATGATTTTGAAAACAAAGACATCTCATTGAATAGAAGTGAAAATTGTGTGCAAATTTGTTATTTTGGTAAACTAATCAACCAGACTAACCCCTCCCTTTTTCCCAAAAAGTAGTTTGAGTGCACTTCTGTGAGCGAAGCACACAGACAGATGGACGGGGGGAGTGCATGAAGACTGTGATTGGAGCCAAACTTGTGTAAAAAAAAAACTGTACCATAGCATAGGCATACACTTTTGATTGTGTTCAAAATTTGCAAGAAACTTCCCCAAAATACACACACTGGCACTTGTATGGTATGCTGACAAAAGCCAATTGAAATGCATGCACAAACACACACCCCTTGCCTTTAGCTTGGAGAGATAGTGGATGCTGCACAGAAAGGGGCTTATTCTCCCAGGGTTGTGTTCAGACCTTGCCATAGCTCCACACACACAGACAAAAGAGCTTCCCATGCAGCCTCATTATCATAACAACACGGCCTCTCTCCCCACTGCACGCTGTAAATCCATCACACACACACAAACGCACACACAGCCGAGAGGCACTCCTGGTTTTCGCTAAAACACAGAAGTGAAAGATCATTTTACTTTTCTGGTACATTTATTATATGCATTATCGCAATATTTAAGCCTCAAATAAGGTCAATAGTAAAAGTATATTTTAACTCTCCATGACCCACTTCCACTTGGGTCTTGGTCGACTCTTTGTGTTCAGTTTTACTTAATTTATTATATTAAGTAAATATTTGATTAAATTACCAGATAATATTTATACATATATTGATTGTGGGCCCATAAATCTCGATATATTGCAGTCACATCGTGTTATCAGTGCACTGTATTGTGAGGGAAGCTGTGATTTACTCCCCTAATTCATATATGATTATGTACAATTTTGTTGAAAATGTGCTTATACATAGCTTAGATTTCTTGGCTTGGCTTTTGGCTTTCAACTCACCTCCATTGAGCTGCAGGAAAATGTATGGGTCCCCTGAGAGCTATTGAAGTGCTGCCAATGAGGTAGTTATGGATAGTCCCAATTAAAGATTCTTTATGGCCTATAGTCATTGTGAGCATAGTTGTTGTATTTATAGTCTGTAAAAATATGGCAAAAAGTCACCGTTTGAAGACATAAAACATACTGACTTCATACAAAAGCTTTATACAAATATGCAATGGTACTTCCTGGACACAATTGGATCCATTGAAATGAGGGGAATAGCAATAGGATTTTAAGACACTGTAGCTACTGAAAAAAACATCTTGCTGACCTGACCTTGAGTTGTAGGTGGAGCAAAAGATCTAACGAAGGCTTTTGAGATGTTTCACAGTATGTTTCACAGTATAAAGTGGAGAGATGACCTGTGCCTCTGTTTCATGTTACTGACCCAACAAAAATGTGTGACTAAATAAACGATGATATGGCAGATTAGCTTTGGAGGTAAGATGTTTGTGTGACCCGGTGGGAGATTTAAGACTTTTCACTGCACTGGTACAGGTTACAAGTCTGTATGGTCTAGTAAGTATGGAAAGTGTATGTTAAGTACAGTACCAATTGCTTTTGATCAAATTGAGTGAAATGAAACACTAATATGTATATCATTTTGTTAATAATAATGCTTTTTCAGGCAAAAATCAGAGAGCAGTGTCTGATAAAATGCAACTTTATGCATTTTGTGATATCTACCAATAGCACAAGCGTTCACCTAAAAGATTTGTTGGCTCTCTAAGCCAAATAATAAAAAGTCTCACAGCACAACTCTATAATGTACAGGTAAAGTGATTTTATTGAAGTAGGTGCACTTTTGTCATGGTCTAACTCTACCTGTTCAGCAAAGTATCTAATTGGGAGGGTTTCAATAATCGCAATCCAACAAAATAATTGACAATGCTTCAAGGCTAGAGTTAAATTTTAAACCACACACAAAAGGTTAAAAAAATTACCGATTACCTATGCCTTGATTTGCATGTGAAAGTAGTACAGAAATGTTATCTCCGGGCCAAGCAGAATGTGGTCTGAATGTGACCCTGACGACAGTGAGAGATAAAACTGGTCAGAGGGGACGGTCTGGATGCTCTGGATTTTCTCAAAGAGGGCAGCAAAAAAAACCCTATCTTTTATCTTCATTCACAGAGGCTCAACTTAAAGAGCATAAAAGGTGTCTTCCAAGAACCACACCACAAGATAAAAGCAGCACACTTAAATTTAACTTTAAATTTAAAGTGACTCTATGCTCACACATCAAAGTCATTCACAGCTGTTTTAGTCATTCAACGTTGGCTCAAAGGTGTGACTGATTCAGGTTTATGGCTTTGTCCTGAGCTGTTGACTTTCTCATTAAGACTGGTCACCTCAAGTCTGACTGGTTTTTGAACTCAAAGTGCCCTCTGGCTAGTAATACTGGTTTTATCTAATGAAAGGGAGCGTGGTCAGGAGGTCCACTGACCACATAGGCTGAGTCCAAGACTATATTATTAATGTGTCTGCAATTCATTAACTGCCCAAAGAGGTTGTGTTTTCACTAGCATTGGGGGTTTGTTTGTTAGCCTGTTAGCAAAATGACTCAAAAAGTATTCAGAAAAAGAAATGGGTCACACTTACAGCACGGTAATAATATGGTAGTAGTGTGGTCATAAAAGGGATAATGGCCATATCATTTCTATGTAATTAGTTACCCATATACAATGTATTTAGCATGGTAACAAGATAGTAATACACTCTAGAATAACCTTGTAATTATGGCTATGATTAGGGTTGGTAATTACTTACACATTACTTGGAAATATACTACATTATTATCTGTTTACTACCACACTATTACAATATCATTACCATGCTGTAAAATGCTACCAGAAAATGTTCCTTGGTGTGGATCCAGTCCTTCCTTGGACATTACAATAATCTTTAGAGCAATAGCGCCGGCATTTATGAAAAAAATTAAATATTCTAACCTCTAAAACAAGCTAATTCCAGCGCGCACTTGCCATGGCTGGAATGATCAGTATGTAACTTAGAAACTGTAGTAAATTCAGATTCTACACCTCCTGGCTCGAGTCAAGGCGAGGTGAGGACACATGAAAAGACATGAAGATGTTTAACTGTTGAAGAAAGGCTCCACTGAGGTTCTGCGTATTAACAAACAGATTTAGTGCATTTAATAATTTGGTCATGGTTTATAAATATTCACAGCTGGGCTCCTGTAGCTTTGTTTGAGGTCAGGCCTTACTTACTGAGAGGGTGACAATTTAAACAATTTAAACAGATGAGTCTTTGTAACCAGCTGCAGCAAAATCATTCACTCTGCAAACATTCCTGTGGTCTTAAAGGGACCATAATATTAGCTTTTGAATAGTTTTGGTTTTGTTTAAATTTATTGAAAGCAATAGCTTCTTTTTTGGAGCTGTTGCTTTCTCTCTCATAAAACATTGATTATGTGCATGTTCCTTTAAGGCTCTCTTTTCCCCTGGGTTTCCTGTCCTGGCCACTTCTCTACTACAGTCAGTACTCCTCAGCTAAGGAGAAAGTCATTGTTTCAGCATACAGGTTACTCAAAATTCAACATTACATATGGTTTTTGCTGAGAAAACAAATTTAACATTGTAGAAAGATCAACTTCTATTGGTCAAGCATTTTAAAATGTTTGGGAAACCTCCAGACAAAAGCATTAAATCACTAGGACATTACACTGTTTTGAGGTACGATTCTGTCCCCCATTGTACCTAAAATTCAAAGTCATCATGCTTCTGTTCTAGTGTATTTGCATTTACTGTGTCTTATAATACTGATATCATCCAATAAGTCATTAGCATCCACATATTGTATGTATAAAGGACAAAGCCGTTAAGTTAAGTACGGGAGGCAAACCGTCAGGACTAATTGACATTTGAATCTACCTCCAACAGTAATTCACAGCCTCTGCCATATATAATGGTGCATGTTTTATGGGCCACATCCATAAAACACGCTCTTTATTGTACATATAGTTTAGTGAGTTTATTAGTGAAAGTATGAGAGCCACATTTGTATTCAAATAAGCACTAGACCTTAATCCATGTTGAATAGCTACAATAATCACTTCTATGTTTTTCCTACACTGCACTGGCTGTTTCAATTATTTTTCTATTATGGAGCTGTTTGACAGGCCATAAATAAAGCTTTCTTGCACAAAAAGGTCACGGAAATGGGTCATTTTGGCAGCTGGTTGTGTTACATTGTCACGTTTCTGGAATGTCAAATGCACTGAGTTCACATAAAGAAGCATTTTTGAAGAAGTACTGTACTTGTAAAATACAGTATTTTTATGTAAAAGTAAGAATTAGTTTGAAGAGCTCTGTGCCAAAGTGGTTAGTGAAAAGAGGCTGGCTATAATTTGTGGAGTACATGTCCTCCCAGTGTTATTGTGGGTTTTTTCATGCTTTGTTAAATTATTCCCAACTTTGGGCACTCTAGTTAATTCCCCAAAGACAGGCATGTGTTGGAAGACTCTGGTTGTGTGTCAGTCCTGCGAATAACTGACTAACTAGCCATTGTCCAAGCAAAAGTAGTTGTTGGGATAGACCGATCATACCTAGATGTCTCCCCCTTCACAGCATGGCCCAGACACTGTCCATGAACGCTCTCCTGCGGTTGACAAGTTGCCTCACTGGAAAATAAATCACGGCATCCATCACCTCCACATGCAGCATTTGCCAAAGACACTCTGCCCTCATCTATCAGAAGTGACCTTTTCACCGTGGCATCCCACACCAACAAGTCATTTCAAGTGATCATCATCAACTACATTTGTCAGTCTAGATATAGCAAAGTTTTACTGGACAAGGTCAGACTGTATGACGTTATGTTGCTGCTCCCAAAAAACACATAAATGCTAAATGGACACATAAAAATTCCCATTTATTCACAGCCTGTGCAAACAATAAAAGTAGCACAATTGGGTTTCTTTACATAAGAAATGTAAAACCAAGTGATTTCAGAAACATTATAGGGTGATACTGTAAAGCTCATAAAAGATGAGGTTAGCATAATACGGGCCCTTTAAACCAATAGGACATAAATTGCTTTTGTTGCTACTGAAACCCACATAAATGCCAAGTGGACACATGTTTGCTAGACCAGAGAGACCATTAGAACTAGGCCTGTGCTGTCGTCCCCGACAGCAAGGTGTATATCGGCGAAAACGGCCCCATACGTCTGCCCTGTACGTCTGCCCCGTATGTCTGCCCCGTACGTCTGCTACAACTGTTA
>JAVQKC010092780.1:0-14444 GCA_036025475.1 Philypnodon macrostomus
CTTATCACACACATTGTGCAAGCGTGAGTAAAATACACGTGGGCTCATTCAACAGAAAACAGCTTCTTCAACTGCGTGACCTTAAGCCACTTTTCCTTCAGTGAGAGACTGCAGCGTGAAGACTGCAGGCGGCTCAGCGACTCACACACAAACACACACACACGACACACACATACAACTACATGACACAAACACACAAATACCCCCACATGACACAAACCCACACATACCCCCACATGACACAAACATACCCCCACATGACATAAACCCACACATACCCAGACCTCGGTAATTTCAAAAGTAGCTTGTGAGCTGAAAAAGTTTGGGCACCCCTGGTGTAGAGAGTGACAGGAGCATGGAGCTGATAAACTGTCTGTAGTGGATGCTTAAAGACGTTTGATTTCTTTTGTTTTATATGTGATGTGTAGGTTAAATATGGCTTAAATCATTTTACATGTATGTAAGACTCCAATGAGCTTCCCCTGTTTCAAAAACCAGTAGCCTGGTGTGAACTGGTATGAACAGAATGAGCATACCACCTCATGGTTTCTAAATCATCATCTTAATCAGTAGATAAGACAACACCACACCAGTGCTTTATACTGTGCACCAAACCAATTAACCAACAATAACTGAAGTCAGGTGGAAGTGTGTTGATTAGGAGCCCAGAGCGAGGCTTCCTGAAGAGATTAGTGCTTGAAAAACAAAGCCAGCAACACCACATTTTAATAAGAACATGTTCATACACACTGTAAAATGTGACTAATTAACCTAAAAAAATATATTTTTTGTTGATTGATGAAAAAATATTTGGCTAAGTAAGAGATCTGTTAATTTCCAATATATGTGAGAGTGAATGGTTGTCTACACTGCAAAATAGGAATATCTACATTAAAATGGTTGTACAGTTTTGAAGGGAGTTTTTTTTTTTTTGTAAAATGAAGTGCAATTGGTTAATTAAAAAAATGCTTGAAATCAGTCAGAAATATTTTAAAAATAAAAGTCAAACAATCTAGGCCCAATAAGTAAACATATTTGGAATCCAAGTCATTTTAACCAGTCTAGATCCTTATTTTTTGCTGTGTGAGTGTGTTTTTGTGTAAGTGTAAGGCCTGTGACTAACTGGGCATTATCCAGCATGAATCCCACCGAAAGCCCATAGTTGCTGGGGTAGGCTTCTAACAGTAACAGTTTAAGGGAACCAACTAAGCCACTTGCTCTAAACCAGAGCTACGTAAAACCAGGATATGCCTAAGGACTAAACATTTTTCTAAAGCAGGACTACATCATGATTATGGCAAGATACTGCAGGTGAATCGAAATAACATTTCAAATTTAGAGTTATCAATTTGAAACAAATATATAAGAAACATAAATTAACAATCAAATACTTCTGTTAAAAGTTTAAAAAATAAGTTCAAGACTGAATTTAATTGATTTAAATTTTTTAAAATTGGATTTTAAAATGAGAATTTACAATAATTCTATGATGCAGGTTGATTTATGACATAAAACTTTTACCAGTAGTGTCTCGCCTTAATCCAGGTCTAAATCAGATCTAAACCAGGTCTAAAGTGGGTCCACAGCAAGTTTCCAGTAAATCTTGAACTTGAACTGCAAAAATCCAGCATACCACAGTTTATCAACCATGTGCTCATTAATGATCTTAATATGTTAACATAAGTTCAGGAGCAGGACCACATCTCATCTATCTCCACAACACACCTTCACCTCACGTTAACCACACCTCAACTTCACCTCAGCCACACCTCCAATTTACCCACAAACCAATCTTATACCCACCAAAACCACCACACACTATTTGTCTCTGTTCTCTGGACCCACCCTCCCTACACTTGCTGTCTCATGTTTTGTCTTCCAGTCTCCAGACGCCCACATACTCTACAAACTCTAACGTTCATTCTTGGTGTGGCATGGTCCTTGCTAGTGAATTATTATTATTGAAGGCAATGAGTTTTGTAGAGTTTATAAAGTGAACTTGTCTATTTTTACAGTGTGGCATCTGAGAAGTTAGCTCTTGTATTCACGGTGGTCCCTCCGCAGGAAGCAGCCTTTAATTGCTTGTGGAGGTTCATTAGGGGGTGATTGCTGTGCTGTGAAATTGTTGTGACTGGTTGCTTGATAATGGAGAAATGAAATTTGGTTGAAGTTCAATTGTTTTGCTGCAGTTGTGAGCGCGAGCAGGAAGTGGAGGCTGTGTGTTATTCAACGGGAAAGATCGATCAAGCGGTAAATTATGTGATACAGGAAGTGAAGATTTGGAGCTGAAAGTTGATGAGTTGAATGCAGCTCTTAGCACTACAAATCTACTTTCATATATTGGCTATATCACAATTAGTTTTACTTGTGTTAAGCAGCTAAAAACATTCCAAAAAGTGTACCCATAAATGAGACAGAATGCATTTTTCTATCCACCTTAAAAAAAACTCAATCCTAGCTCATACAGCAACAGCAGTGTAACCATGTCAAATGAGATGTGTATGTGTGTGTATGAGATGTGTATGAGGTATGTATGTGTATGAGATGTTTATGATGTGTGTATGTGTATGATGTGTGTATGAGATGTGTATGTGTATGAGGTGTGTATGTGTATGAGGTATGTATGTGTATGAAGTGTGTATTAGTTGTATGAGTTGTGTATATAACGTTGTGTATGACATGAGGGTGTGTATGAGTTGTGTATGTGTGTATGACATGCGTGTGTATGACATGTGCTTTTTGTCCCTCTTTCACTATATAAGAGCTCACGTCGCTCTGTTATTCTGTAGTCTGTAGTTTACAAAACCCTACATTGTTTTATGTGGAAATGAAAGATCGACCATTTTTTAAAATATTCAGTTCTGTCCATCATAAGCTGTTACAGGCATTCTCAAAATCAAGAGTGCTGTGGCCCCCTTCAAGACCCAAAAATCATCTGCAGCCCTCTTAATCCTAAATCTTCTGTCAAAACACAAAACTTAGCCACCTATTTCATCAAGATTTCTATTGAAAACACTCAACAACACTCCAGTAACTACAAATTGCTTGAAGTAATATCTAATTGAATATTTGTGTACATATGTTTTATTTATTTCAAGTTACATTTCCTTTTCAAGACTTGAGGCAGAGGCTTTGGGGGCCCCCCAGCAGGACCTTCGCAGACCCCCAGGGGGCCCCGGACCCCACTTTGGGAATCACTGGGCTATTATAATAAAGGCTTGTGCAACTGTGAGTGCAAACCATTCTCCACTATTTTTGAAGGTGTTTTAAAACTTACATGGAAATCTTTAATTCATCTACACACTTTTCAAACCATCGTGCTTCTTAACACACTGCCTGGCAAAAAAAAAGTTGCCACCAAAAAATATGGTCACATTTGTTGGACCACCTTTGGCTTTGATTACGGCACACATTCACTGTGCCCATTGTTTTAATAAGCTTCTGCGATGTCACAAGATGTACTTCTGTCCAATTTTTCACCAAGATCTTGTATTGATGATCGGACCACTGCGCTAAGCCTTCTCCAGCACATCCCAGAGATTCTCAAAGGGGTTAAGGTCTGGACTCTGTGGTGGCCAATCCATGTGTGAAAATTGATGCTCTCTGAACCAATTGTTTTGTCACTGGCTGCTCACCCCTCCCTTCAGCTAGTGAGCAACAAGCAAGGCCAGGTGGAACCAATTCACCAATCAGCTTGTTCCTACCTGGATGTCTTTATCTGTGGGCTGTTCATTAGTTCACACAAGAGAGCCATGTGCTGCAGGCTCAACATGAGTTACTTCAAGGAACGAAGTAAAATTAAAATGTGCAGAAAATAACTCGGCTACACTCTCTAGACTCTAGGCTTTGTGACTTTGTCCTTCAGTTAAATGCTATCTAGTTTAAGAAGTACTTTGATTAAAAAAATGAGTTTAAAGTCTGATTAGAAATGTCATATTTGCCCAATATGTGTCATTACTTTAGTAAAACAAACTATTTTCACACTCGGAGCCTAAATGAATCCTGGAATTGTCATCTTAGAATATGCCTGTGCTGACCTCAATTCTTTGAGCACATAATGTTGACCTTGACCTTTGTCTCTTACCTATTTGCTTAGTTGGATCCAGGTGGCAATTTTCTTTTTTCTTTTGGCCAGGCAGTGTATTTCTTCCTATTTGTGTTTTAACATTCTCGCACATATTTCATAACTTTCCACACTTATTTTAAATTTGCGTGTTGATGTATTCATCCTTAAGCCGTATACTAATTTCTTTCATTTTCACAGTTTGAATATTTTTCGCTGATCCTTAACCTCGACTCATAGCTGCAAGTACATCACCATCTGTTCTGCTCATCATTTGCATATGTTTTATTTATGTATTTGCAAAACTGTATGTTTCTAAACAGTGCTACAGGCAACTCAATGCTTACATAATTACCAAATAACTAATCGAATATCCTGTTAGACTTTCTGACCACTTTATTAGGAAGATCTAATTACCTGCTAGTAATGCTGCATTTCAGTTGTCGTCGGAGTCTCAGAGTTGAAACGCTCCAGTTAACTCGTAAATAAAAAAATCTATGACGTTAACTGCTTCGATTAGCAACAACAGGGATTTTAGCATATTTTGTATCTGCAGGTGCTCAAATACACCACAGCAGCATGCTAACAGATACCGGGTTGACAGAAGTGAAATGAATCAAATCATCGAAGTGAATCAAATTAAAACAACTTCATTGAATATTACATCCATCCATTCATCTTCTTTGCTTATCCGGGGTCTGGTCACGGAGGCAGCAGTCTAAGCAGGGACGCCCAGACTTCCCACTCCCCAGACACTTCTTCCAGCTCTTCCGGAGGAATCCCGAGGCGTTCCCAGGCCAATTGAGAGACATAATCCCTCCAGCGTGTTCTGGGTCTTCCCCGGGGCCATGGCCTCAGATTTGGAGGTGCTAATTTGATTGAATATTACAGGAGTTTTTTTTATTTCCTTGTAAAATAGGGTGCTGCCATGTTGGATTTTTCATCTCCAGGCTGTCTGAATTTTACACCTCGGAACTCTGAAATTCCAACCTCCGAGTACAACTGGAATGCACCATAAATCCGAATTGCTACTCAGTCTTGGATTTTGACATGTATCTATGTTCAAGAACCTGCTGAAGTTCAAACCAGGCATAAAAACCTATACGTTGAACATGCTGTGGTCCCAGAATGAGAGAGTTCTACCAACAGAAGTTCAAAGAGTCAAGTCAAATAGTTCTAACTTAGCACAATTCTCTATAGTTTTGACTGGCACTGTGAGCTTGAGCGGCTACTTCCTGGAACTGAGACATGTTAACAGTATTTTATGTCTCTATCTCCCTCCGCCCACTTCCTTGAGGTTCCCCAAATGTAAAAAAAGATGTGTTAGCTGACGATAAGAACATGTGAGGATGCTACATTGATGGAGCTAAATTTTCGGCTAATACACATGATCACCCTGTATTGTCTGTCTTACCTGTCCATGCATCAATTTTGAATCCCTTTAGAACACAAAGATCCCTACAGCTTCCAAAAGCAGGTCCTAGATCAACTCTGTTGCGGTCTATGATTCTGTACTGGTCTATATTTTTGGAAACTCAAGGGCTGATCTCCGCTCAGTTCAAAATGTATAGTAGTCTATAGGAATAAGGCGGGGCTTAGAATAAAATATTGACGTGTACATACTTGATATCATCAAACAGGGCCAGGCTATAATTTTTTTTACTAACAAAATATTTAGAGAATTTCTGGACTTAAGAAAACCTCCATGATTTCTGCTTCAACAGGATTTAAAGAGAATGGTTTAAAACAAAAGATATAGAATTTCCAGTGAGTTGCGGTTCTGTGGGTGAAAATTCCGTGTCGGAGCCAGGACCTGGCTTGAGATGACCAAAAGACAACATTAGCTCAGATAACCACTTGTTACATCAAAGTCTGTGGCTTTTTGAACACACAAACATGAAGCAGGTGGACTTCAGCAGCAGGAGACCACATGGGCTGCCACTTTAATAGGTACATGGTGTCCAAATCTCTCCGGGCAACTCAACATGAATTACCGCCTAATCCAGGTTTAATATTCTGCTTTATATGTCCAGTGCATATAATTAATATGAGAAATGTGTGGAGTGTGATGGCGCTATTACAGTGGGCTATCAATCAAAGGCAGTTATAGCAGAAAGCGTAGACCGTTTTTATGTATCCCTAGTTTGGCTTTATGATCCTAAACTTGATGTTTTGCTTCGCTCCTACAGCTGCATCCTAATGGCACAACCAGCTAAGAAACACCGCCAGCTGTTTCTAGTCCAATGGAAACGACTCACTGTATGTTAGTAATGAATACAGAGAAAACAAATAGAAATATAAACTTCAGATTAATGGGTTGGGTTTACATTTGACTGCAGGGAGTTTAGCACAATGTGACCAAGAAATTATATATTCACTAAATATACAAATCCAGGTGCCCTAGAACCAAAAGGATTACTGTTGAATCCATACATCCATTGGGTTCAAGTCACAAGTAACTTTGTATAATTGTTGAGATGGTTGCCCTTGCTTCACATTAAACTTGGGCTGACCTGCTGCTAGACACCTCTGACTGGTATGGGCATGACCCTTTGACGCCTGGGCCTGAACCACAGCAGCCATATTCGAGGGGATGTTTAGGTTATTTGCTGTTTATTCAGCTGCTTTATTAGATATTTGTTTTGCATTTTGAACCCCCATGTCTAATATCGTCATCTTTGTTACCCCCATGTGTGTCCTGGTCTGATCAGCCAGTTTAAAAACCCTCACTGTTTGTTCTTTGTTAGGTCAGATGTCTTGTGTTCTGTCTAATTACTTGGAGTTGGATTTAGTTAACCTTTGACTTAAAACATTTTTGACCATTTTTTATGGGCCCAACATTTGTTTTTGTTTTTTCAATCGGCTAATTCAATTAATGATTTATTTATTTGTATAATTAATTAACATAATTATATTTGGAAGTTTGTGTCCTTTGTCTACCGGTGGGTCCATTACAATTGTGTGTTTGATGATTGTGAAAGAGACATTGGGTGGCGCATCGATGTCAGTCCACCCCACGGCAGCTGTGGCTACAGAGGAAGCAACTCTGCTGTACACTACTTTAACGACCATGGGAAGTGTTGTCTGCTGTATGTCCAACCCATTAGTATTAGTGCAATGAGTAGTGGGTCAGTTTAAGCCTGTTATTGACCAAAATGGTAAACCTACATATGAAAAGGAAAGTCTTTTGTGAACCATACACACTGTATCTTAGCGCTGGGTCATGAAGTTATTTTGCATCAGAGCAGGATATTGGGTCAAAAAATGCATCAAACATGAAGCAGAAATATTAGAAGTAGGTCTTACCTGTGTTGAGGTCTTTGTACTCATGGGAGAAGTGCTCGTTCTGGTGGACCCATTCTCCATTACACTTGAAGAAGATCTGTAAGGCTGGAGCGGCCCGGCAGCGCAGTTTGATGGGGTTACTCTTCACGATGTAGGCGTCCTCTGGCTCCTGCAGGAAGTGAGGGAGAGTGCTCTGGACCGAGGGCACGGAGTCAGAACCTGAATCAGCTGGGGGACCTGGGAAAATAATATGAATAACATAAGATTAGGGTAAGGACATACCAAACTAATATTGCATAATATTCCTAATATAATCTATCAGTATAAGCAGAATTAGGATGTGATATTTTTTTCTATTGCTGAAGTTTCTTTAGATCAGTGGTTCTCAAACGTTTTTCCAGGGAACCCATATTTTGTTTGACCATTATAATCACGACCCAACGTTTTAGTTTGGGTCAGTACTATTGGGTAATTTTTCTATTTACTTTTTTTTACTTTTTTTTATTTCATGTTGCCATTTTTATGATTTTGTTTCTTTTTTTTATTTATTTTTGTCCATTTGATAACTCTTATGGGCATACCAAAATCATTTTTCAACACAAATCTCTGGCGACCCACTTTTGGGTCCTAACCCAGTGTTTACGAACCACTGCTTTAGACGCCATTTCTTGTTGTACTAATGTAAGTTATAATTTACTGCGTCAAAGGGTATTTTTTTCTACATTTGACCCATGTTGCATAACCGCCGGCCAACCTGAGCCTGAAAACATGTAAAAATGTAATGATTAGTCCAACTTCTGTTTTATGTATTCAGCATTTGCAATGTTGTTTTTAAATTTGGGTAATATATTTTGCCATACATTAGTTATTAATTTGTGCCAGATTAAAAAAAAAAGATATATTTGTCCATTTCTTGACGTATTGCTAACTATTATTTATTCATTCCACAGTCACACACTGCTGGTGGTGAGCAACCTCTATGACTACAGCTTTGTGGAGCCAACACTTGGACTTGATAACTTATATAAAACAATGCCTTGACTCCCTCACAGCCAAACACACATCTTCTCCAATCTGAAATATTGTTAACTGTCGGTAAGCTAGCAAAGTGGCAACAATGGTTCTCTGGGTGCGCTTGTTGACAGTGCAGCAGCAGGCAGGAGATTTCCTGGAGAGGAGTGATTTGCCACTTTGTTACACATTTGTTACATCACTTTTAAAATCTGTTTTCAGCTCTTGGAGAAGACTAAAATCAGTATTGAGATTACTCACACATAAGTGAACTTTGGGTATGTGTTTGAGGTAGAAACAACATTATTATTATTATTATTATTATTATTATTATTATTATTGTCTATAGTTTGTACTTGAAAATCCAACCCAGACCTATAATCACCGGACCAATTATTTGCATAGAATTCAGATGGTTGCGCTAATGTCCATAATAAAGGGTTGTGTTATTCCATACATTAAATATGCACCGTTTGTCTGAATATCTCTTTGTTTTTTATTCATTTCCCACTCACATCACAGTTCAAAAATGCAACAGAAAAATGCTCTGAACAACACAATGGCTAATTTGCCTGAATGCACAATTTCTGAAAAATCCATGTTGTTTTCCTAACGACTGTGCGACTTGCAAAAGAGGCCACTCCGTGAAAAATGCTGTGATCTACCTTTTCATCGAAATCACCAGTGTTATTGTCAATAGGCCAAGTACACAGAGGGCCATTTTCTCTCTATTCTCCTCAATCTGAGCCATTTACGAATGAATGGTGTCAAAAAATGGCCAACGAGGGTTTGAATTAGAGGCAGACTGATTACCCTAAAGGTGTTTCTGGAGTTTTGAATGCGCTTATCTCAGCCGTAAACCCCACTTCACACAAACACAGCCCTCGGTGGGGTGGAATCCAAACGTCTTTTCACAACTCCTTCTGCACCTGACCTAGTTCATTGCGCACTATTGTTCTCCTGGTATCACATCCATCTGAAACACTTTTGGAAACTGTGAGATGCAAGATCATGAGCATGGCTAAATATAAAGGGTATTTTATTTTAAAGCAAGATTAGGGGGTCACACTGGTTTGAACAATAAAAAAAGACTTGAATAACCATTTACCATACAATCCTGCCAGGTAATCATTTTCTGTGATTTTTTTTTTTTTCTCCTACCAGCTACGTCAGGCCTAGAACGGTTATTTGCAGGTCTGATGAGGACATTTTTTTAGATTCACTAAATTTGTAAATCCAACCTACCCGTAATTGCTGGGTTAGGCTCACAGCAAGTGCCGTGACACTCTTCAAAACTGTCATTTGCAAGATTATAATATGTATTTATTTTGTCAACCTCAGGCTAATTAAGGCCTGAGGTTGGGTTAACCTACACTACTTTACAACTACTGAATTACATAGTGAATTCAGTTTGGGCGGCGGTGGCAGTGGGTAACCGGTTCGAGTCCCCGTCTGAGCATAAACTGTTGTTGTGTCCTTGGGCAAGACTCTTAACCCACGTTGCCTATGAATGAATGTCGTTGTGTGCAGACTGGCAGCCATGTCTCTGTCATTGTGCCTCAGGGCAGCTGTGGCTACACATGTAGCTTATTACCACCAGGTGTGACTGAGGAGTGAATTAATAATGTAATTGTGAAACGTCTTGTGTTTCATAGCCATTTTTAACTCATTGATGCCAATATGCTACATCAAATTATGATGTGAATTAATTTAATGCCTCTGTTACTTAAAGCCTGAGACGGGGGTCACCCTATATTAGTAGTTTTTGAAATTTCTTCTTATATTAATTCACTATGACAGGAGTTCTCTACCTAAAGCCGATAGTTGTAGGGGTCGGCTCACAGCAAGTGCCCCCAGTTCACTTTAATATACTTTTGTTCCTTGTGGCACATCATTAATCTAAACAATTTTAGCTTCAACATTGGCAAGAGCATGGCTTTTTATAAAGTTCTTTTTTTTTACTTTGAAACCGGTTAGGTCACATCACACTACATTTTTCTTCTGGGTCATGCCTCCAACCTCGACAATAAGGTACAGGATGTTAGGGACCCCTTTCAGAATTACACACCTCTATCCTATCAAGGCGGCTCCAGCTAAGCTATTCAACCCAAGAACACCATTATATGCCCTGGCATCAAATCCAATTCTGTGTCCTGAAATCCAATCGGCCCTCACACCACCTCTCTCAATCAATGTTGTCCTTGTTAAATGGCTAAATGAATGGTGCCGCTGTAGTGCTAGAGCCACACATAAAAACAGGACAGCGGAGTGAACCAGGATAATGTGCTGCCAATGGCTAGGGCTGTGTGTACTGTGGGGTTTTATCTACAATTGCTCAGTAATGCAATTAAAATATACTTAAGCAATGTACATCTCGCCATTGACGTACCAATTGTCATTGATTTTTTTGGTACTAGGCTTGGAGTGTTGAGTATGCACTTCTAAAACAACACATTTGGGGGATTTAAAGAGCCCATATTATTTCTGCTTATCTTGGCCACCTTTAGAGGTTTGTAATCATTATGTGGCTTAAGGAAAACATTTTCAATTGCAAGTTTTTTTTTGTTTTTTTTTTAATGAATAAATAAAAAAGAACAGACTGGATGTAGAAGGCTTGTTGTTTGGTCAGTGCTTCCTGGATTAGGAGGTTCTTATCACAGATGATAATGTGAGATGATCTTTATTGTCCCCAAGGGAAAATTGTCTCCCCACAGTTATAAGTACAATACACACATTAACATTTGCACATACACAGTCAATGAAAAAGTGGCTGAAAAAGCTTGCGCTTGCTCAACAGATCAAAACCATATTCATAAAGAATTAAAAGTTCACAATAAAAAGAACACCTGAAAATTAAAGTGACTCACATGCACCTGACATTTGGTGACCGTCTGTGTTTTTTTTTTTTAGCATTTTAGTATTTATTGAAATTTGTTTTAAATTGTTAATATTATTTCTTGTGTTGATGATAATTGGTGGCGCATCTTGGGAGTGGCCCAGTAAGGTTAACCGATCACGTCAATCTGCCACAGGTGTTGAGTCATTTTAATGTTTATATAATAACTTCATAACTTCAGCTTTTCGTTTCACTATTTGCACACCATCAGCACGACAAGCACGCGTACACGCAACATAAATCACCTAGATTTTACAAATCACTTTGGCCTCTCATACCCCCAGTTCAAAAGAAGAAAAAATACTGCACAGTTGTGACCCTGGGATGCTTGGGGGGTCAAAGTCAGTGTTATTAAAAATTATTACTATATACAATCACCCCCAATCTTCCACTCTTCATGTTTTGGTTAGTTTTTTCTCGTCTATTTAATAGTATTTTTACATGGCAGTATAATGTAAAAAATTAAGTTAATGAAATGATAGGGATAGTTTGACAAAAAAAGTAGCAATACATTACATACATACAACATACATTAGCATTAATCATTCGAGCAGAAGCTGATGAAATGATCTTGGCTTTGAAAGTGATGGCATTTATGCCACTTTTTGTTAGTCCCCAAAACTACAGACTTTTTGAGTTATTGTGTTCACAGTAATGGCCCGTAATTAATTAATTACTTAATTCATATTCATCGAAGAAGTACCCAAATCGATACAGTTTGGCGTCTTTATGGTATGCACCTGTGTGCAAATGTTGAAACTTATCCAGGAATTCGTTTTTGAGTTATCGCGTTCACAGCTAGGATCTGCCGATGCGGACGAACACCGACGTGATTCCATAATATCGTCGTTTCATCGATATAATGAATGAAGAACAAATAACTAGGGATTTTTTGATCAAACTCCCATTATCGTAATGTTGGTAAAAGGGCACCCTATCTAGCCTCTTCATTTTTTACATTCTGGGACACACAAGCAGGATGTGTACAGCTGAACAAAAAAGTACTCTTAACACCATGATATGTCACTATAATCACTACAAATGGAAACAGAAGGGGCTAGCATAATGCACTGCTATACGCTGGTATACATAAGAGGACTGATGGGACATAATTGAGGTCTCTGTAAAAGGGATTCTAATGGCTACATAGAGCATGCCACAATTTAAACCATCTCCAAAAATAATGCATGGTCCTCTCTGTATGTACAAAGACATATATTTATAGATGATTAATGTACGAGATGATTACTACATACAGAGCTGACATATTAGAAATGCCACCACATTTTCAAATGCCTAGTACATGTCTTCAGCTATACATCAACAAGGCTGACTGTTCTGCACCTACCTAACAATGAGCCCCAACATATATAACATAACCAGCACTAACTTCTTCAGCAATTTGCACTACAGTAGTTCATCTGTTGAATCGTACCACACAGGCCAGTCTTCACACCCCATGTGCATCACTAGGTCACCGGTTCATCACTGTTCCTTCACCTGTCACCAGTTCACCACTGTTCCTTCACCTGTCACCTGTTCACCACTGTTCCTTCACCTGCCGCCGGTTCACCACTGTTCCTTCACCTGTCACCGGTTCACCACTGTCCTTTCACCTGTCGCCGGTTCAACACTGTTCCTTCACCTGCCGCCAGTTCACCACTGTCCCTTCACCTGTCGCCGGTTCACCACTGTCTCTTCACTTGTCTCCTTGCTCAGATCCTTACACCAATGTTCCTGTTTCTATCTAATTAAATTAAAAGGACAAATGTTCACTTGCTGCTTAATAACAGCTGCCAGGATGAAGAGATCATCTGTCACTTCACCTGTCTGTGGTCATAATGTTATGCCTTATCCTCTTTCAATTTACCATCCAACCCATGACATAACATTACAACATAGCTAAAGTAATTATCTTTGTGCAAACACTGGATTTCTCAGAGACTTTTAAGTAACTTTGTCTAACTGGATGTGACCTGTGCCTTGCAGATGGAAAACTCATTTCAAAAGTACATCTCGGCCCCCCTCCCCTCGTCATAACTCTCCAGGTCTGAACACCGTGCACCATCTCGGGGCAAACGTCGGAGGCGTTCTGTTCCTCGAAAAGAGCAAAGTAAATGAGGATGAGGAGTTAAGCATGAGACAGTCTGCCAAACGTTTATGTAAGGCATTCACTTTTTAGTTTTTAGCTCAACTTTTGGATGAGTTTGAATAAACGACTTTAGGGGTTGAAAGGTAATTGTAAATGTTCAATGGAGAGGTGTAAACTATACTGGCCACTTTATTAGGTAGACTTGAGAACTTGCATAGTGAATTGGCACATCACATTGTATCAAGCCAATGAATGTAGTAATGCATAAGACAAACCAAAGCTTCAGAATGAAGAAGAAAGGTGATATAAGTGACTTCGAACATTATATAGTGGTTGGTTTTAGGTGAAATGGTGAAAGGGAGATTTCAAATGTACTTGAAGTATGAAAGTAAAAGCATTTCACAATGATTGAACTGCAATTTAAGATATAAAATGTGCAGGATTATGATAATTATTTGGATGTTTTTATTGTTTTGGGATATTTATAATATTTCCGTGTTGTCTTATTCAAAGCTGTAAAAGTACTCATTCTAACATGTTTTAAAGTAAACTAAAACAAACCAAAATAGGGTAAAGTATTTTTAACTCATTACATTCCACCACGTTCCAGGTGGAACTTTTTGGAGTATTTCAGAAAAGGATCTCGCCAGGAATTTTATAAACAACAATGTCTAAGGGAATGGTTTAAAAATGTACAATATCAGGTGAGCGGTAAAAAAATGCCTTGTTGATTTTATTCAGAGCCTATTTTAGGATAACAGAATGACATTAGCTGCAGATCTCTGAACACACACAATGACAAAACATGAAGCCGGTGGACTACAGCAGAAGAAGACCACACCAGGACCACTTTATTAGGTACAGCAGAGGACCACACAAGGACCACTTTATTAGGTACAGCAGAAGACCACACCAGGACCACTTTATTAGGTACAGCAGAAGACCACACCAGGACCACTTTATTAGGTACAGCAGAAGACCACACAAGGACCACTTTATTAGGTACAGCAGAAGACCACACCAGGACCACTTTATTAGGTACAGCAGAAGACCACACAAGGACCACTTTATTAGGTACAGCAGAAGACCACACCAGG
>JAVQKC010092786.1:0-15464 GCA_036025475.1 Philypnodon macrostomus
AACCATCTTACTCTGCTCCATCACCACCTCAGCAGCAGAACCATCTTACTCTGCTCCATCACCACCTCAGCAGCAGAACCATCTTACTCTTCCCCATCACCACCTCAGCAGCAGAACCATCTTACTCTACTCCATCACCACCTCAGCAGCAGAACCATGTTACTCTGCTCCATCACCACCTCAGCAGCAGAACCATCTTACTCTGCTCCATCACCACCTCAGCAGCAGAACCATGTTACTCTGCTCCATCCCCACCTCAGCAGCAGAACCATCTTACTCTGCTCCATCACCACCTCACCAGCAGAACTATCACATTCTCCTTCATCACCACCTCAGCAGCAGAATCATCTCACACTGCTCCATCACCACCTCAGCACACAATCATATCACTCTCCTGTATCACCACCTCAGCAGCAGAACCTTCTCACTCTGCTCCATCACCATCTCAGCAGAAGAACTATCACACTCTTCTACATCACCACCTTAGCAGCAGAGCAATCTCAATTTGCTCAATCACCACCTTAGCAGAAGAATCCTTTCACTCTGCATCATCACCACCTTAGCAGTAGAACCATCTCACTCGTCTCCTTGACCACCGCAGCAGCAGAACCATTTTACTCTCCTCCATCACTACTACCATCTCACGCTAGTCTTCTATCAGCAGCAGAAACCCCTCGCTCTTCCCCATCAAAACATCAGCAGCAGAACCATCTAACTCAGCTCCATTGCCATCTCAGCAGAAGAACTATCTCACTCTCCTCCATCACCACCGCAGCAGCAGAACCAACTCACTCTCCATCTCTCTATTGATTGTAATGCGGTCCAAAGCCAAAGTGAAGCTTTAAAGCTCTTGAGTATTTTATCATCTGCTTCATACCATCCGCTTAGGAGCGCGATGCGGGCGAACCAAGACGCACATTCAACGGTCATTTCTGGGGCCCTTGGAGGTCATCTGCAAAACGAAACGGCACAGTAGAGTAGAGGTCAGCACAAAGTCAACAGTGTATACTTACATTGTTTTTCAGTGTTTGTTCTTACTGTGCAAACAAAGTCAGCACAATGAGCAGCATGGAGAACTGCCTTTAGCGTTTCAGCATCTGCCTCTATTGTATTGAACCATAGCATGTTCAAAGACTGGCCATAATGAATATACGACAGCAGTATATAATTCAATAAAATGTGACAGAAGCAGAATTCAGATTAATAACCTTGATATGAGTTATTCTAGTATATTCTAGTATAGTACTGTTTTCAAATGCTACCGCGGGCAGAGAATTTTGGGGAAAAAAATCTATAAATTCAGAAATACAGTAACTTATATTAAAGTAATTATTACAGTATTATTAGTCTGATTTCTGCCTCTGTCGTGTTTTATGGAAATACACTGTTAATAATAGATCATCATTTTTGCATTAAGACCTATACCTGGCACACACTTGAAGTTCTGGTCTTGTATTAGTTCGATTTAGAGCCCGTTTCGCCCCAGAGCTGATTTTATGAGATGCGCCTCCAGCCTGGCTTACAGCTTCCTCTCGTATACTAACCTTTACGTCTGCAGTACAAGCGGTCTTCCTGCTGCCAGCTATGCCAGGGCGCACAGAACAGCAGCAGTATAGTCCCACACCGTCACATATCTATTATTTAACTGTCAAAGTGGTCAGCTCATTGGAATGCTTCTTGACTGGTACTATGGCTGTAGTTTGGTTGGCAAGAATGTATTTAGTATTACAGTCAAAATACACTGGCCTTACCAAGTAGCAATGGGTGTCTTCTGGAGCTTTGGCAATTACACTCTTCAGAGATTCAGAGATGGTCAACTGCAGACACACTCGAATTTCTCCCAGTGTGCCGAAATTGGCCAATTATACTAACTAATTAAGTGGTAGGGGAAACCGGAGCGCCTGGAAGAAACCTCCGCAGACACAGGGAGAACATCCAAACACTGGATCTTAACCACCACCATGCCATCCACAGTTACTGGCAATAATGACTACTCGATCCTAAATGCCTGCCAGCGTTGCATGTCTGAACATTGCATTCTTTTTTGCAACCAGCTGCACTCTGAGGCACAGAGCTGTTTTATAGGGTGGGCTGGTGCGTATAAAATCCTTCCAACTGAAACGAGACTTTGTTTTGAGTTGAAATCTTGCATGGTGACCCGTTAAGATTACATACAGTAGAATAGATGGTGTGGGTTCTTGTAGGTCATGTCAGGGACCTTTCCTCCTCCATCCCTGCGCCTCGAGCTGCCTCTCTCCAGGCTCCTCCTCCTTCTCGGCCGGCCCCGCCTTCTTCAAGAAGCGTCTGTGAGCGGCGCTGCACGGACACACACGGCACATCAGTAATCTTTCCCTGACCCGCCGTCTGCGCTCCAACGGGACAACTTTAACCCTGTGGATATTTCTTTTTACGCACACTTTTCCGCCTCCGAGTCGACTTCGGAGACTGGTGAGTGCGCATATCATACAGTTTTGCGGGCGAAGCTTTGAAACTAAGCGAGGGGTATTTTCTCATCGGGGGGAAAGACGTAGGCAGCGGCAGGAGAGACATGCCCGACTCTTGTTCTTTTTGGAGCAGTTGAAGCTAGCTCAATTTAGCGCATCTGAAGAAGCTCCAAAAGCCGTTATAAAGCGCAGAAAAGCGCTGTTTCCGCTGCTGTCGCCTCTTTGCCCCGCACGGAGCCGCTTCTACATCCTCCTTGGGATGTTGCCATATTTGTTTTAGCGCCGTACTGTTACACATGGCGTTACTATAGCGAGCTACTTTGGAACTGGGGGCTGCTCGAGTGTGTTGCGGACACATTTGGACGCGTTTGAATGAATCTCCCAGTCTCTGCTTCTAGGATCTTTTGCACAGGCTACGCCCCTTAGCAAAGTTTGATCTAAAACTCCATACCCAAACTTGGTAAAAGTGCAGAATCAATCATTGTAATCAGCCACTTGATTCAGTATCAAACCATGTAGCAACTGTTGTCAGGTTGGGTTGTAACTGCACCGTCATACGCTCCTTGGAGATTGTTGTGAGCCCAGTTTTATTTTAGATTTATTTGACTTCTATAGGATACACTAATTCGTAGGTTGCTGGTTCAATCCTCTTCTACTGTTATGTCCTTGGGCGCCTTACCATACATGATTGTGTGTTTTGTAGTAGTCGAAGAGGCAGTTGGCTTCAGTCAGTCTGACCCAGGGCAGCTGTGGCTACCGGTTTAGTTTACCACCGGCAGCACACTTAATTGTAAAGCGCATTCATTGTCTGGAAAGCTGCCAATCTTGCTTCGGACGTCTCAGTCGTTGCCAGATGTTCACTTTGTTAACATCTCCTGCCTTGCCTCTGTTTACCTTTATGAATTTTTGACGTTTGGAGAGATCCCCGATGCCTCCTCCTGCAGCTGTTCTGTATCTGTATGTTGATAATGAGGTGGTAACAAGACAGTAGACTCAATGCACTCCCTAAAATGAAAAATGAAATCACTTTTGTACCATCAGTCAGGTTTAAATGTCTGCAAACCAAAATACACTTCAAGCCATGTTACAGGAGCTGGCCATTGTTATAGACTAGTGCATGATCTCTTAGACTTTGGGTCATTCTTTAAGCGGTGACCGCAGCCCTCGCTTATGCGTGTGTAATGTATCATTTTCTCACACGGTCGTCACACTCAGGATTTTGCAGTTTTGCATTCATGTTTTCACTTCTGTGTATGTAGTGTAGTAGTATTGCTGTGTTTACATTCATGACTATCTTAGCGAGTCTAACGGTTCTTCCGATCCAAAGCGTTTCATTGCATTTTTTTGACCCTGTGTTGAATGTGCATATGACAAATAAACTGAAACCTGAACATTAAGACATATATTCTGGCATGTGATTTTAAGTGAAGCTCTTAGTGTAGAAGAGCAGCAGGGTTCACTCTCTACACATGATCAGTGGTAACGCCTATGGTCGCTGTTCAGTGGTCCCCCTGAAAGTCATCAGTGTTAAATATTGTTATATGAATATTTTGGCAGTATTTTGATGCAAGCTCAACAAAGCAAAAATATTCCTTTATTTATCAAAACTTAAGACTAGCCCGGCCCCAGAAATCAATTGATTCGAGTGAGTCACACTGGTACAGCGGAGAGCCGGGCTTGCCAAAAGTAGGACTAACTCATGACGTAAATGTAACTTTTACTATTTGACATTTTTATTCAAGTCTCTGGCTTTTGCTCAAGTGTAAATCTATCTCAGATTATTGTCGCAATATGAATCTGGGATGTTGTGAAGCCCTATGTAAAAAGTTTAGGATTTTGATTGATTTTTATGTTTCCAATTTGTAGAACTAAGCTTGCACAAAGTCAGTTATTAATCGCTAATGCAGATGTCGCACTGTTTATTTTACTGTCTCAAAATGCACATTGGGCTAATCCCCCCCAGCTATTAACTAGATATTACTCTTCGTCATAATCCAGGCTTGGACCCCAACCCACAGCAGTTCCATGCACATACATCACTACCTTCCCAAACCCCTTACATGGCAAAATATTTTCTTTTTTAGCCTCTCCTGGTAACATGTGTTTTTTGAAACCTCCCCTTTGAAGCGACCGAGATGAAAGTCCCGCACAGAAAATAACATCTGCCATATTTGTGTCTTACATAACCACACGCCTCACCCTGTTTTCCAAGTGTGTCCTTTATCCAGGCCCCCACATTTACGCCACATCCAGCAATTCCACAATCTTTCGCACCGTAAATGATGATAGACGATGTAACGGCAACGAGCCTCCCTCCGTCATGCCTTCATTCTGTATCCTAACTGCTGTTTAATTATCTCCACACTGTGATTTGACTGTTACTCATAAAATATTGAAACTACACTCTCCCAGGAGGCACGTCGCTGTTTTCACTTTATCCTTTTGCGGAATTATTAAAAAGCCTGGTTCTGACATCAAAGTGCCACAATGCAACTACAGGCTTCAGCAAATGTCCATGAATGTTGAATTTCTAAATCCGCTGTTTGACCTCCTGCTGCTTAAGAAGAGCCAGGCAAGAGACCAGTGTGTTACTTATGATAGAAAAAGCGATTCTGATAGAGACCTGTAGCGCTTGAAGGGATAACTCAGCTTGGTCTAAACCGGGACTTAATCAATTGTAAACCAGATTTAGTATTGGTTGTCTTTACTGGTCTACAGGTGAAATCCAGAACTAATTCTGGTCGGAATCAGGTCCCACTTAACCAAGCCTAAACCAGATCTGAACAAGATCTAAACTGGGTCTCAAACAGAAATGGCCTAGGACTAACCCAGGACTGACATCAAAGTTCCACAATGCAACTGCAGGACCTAACGGAATCCACACAATGACTAAACAAATGAGAAACTAAATCTTGGTCTACACACCAAGATTAAAATGGGTGACAAACCAGAGCAAATATTGAAGACATATCGGTTTACATTAGGTCTTAACCTTAATCAGAAGTTAACCAGGTCTAAACTAGGACTAAACCCAATCCAAACCAGGATTTAACTAGGACGTATTCTGGTCTAAACCATTATTTAGAGTTAAAATTGTCTAAAGACCAGGAAAGACATCAAAGTGCCTCCGTGCAACTGCAGGCTTGAACAAATATCCACAAATGTTGAATTTCTAAATGTGTTATTTGACCTCCTGCTGGATAAGATGCCTTCCCAGAGCCATGCCCCGAGACCAGCGTGTTGCTTACTATAGAAAAGCGATTATACAAGATCAGCAGTCTGATTACAGTGAGCAGCCCAGCGCTGTCTGCTAATCTATGGTCTTAATACTGAGGCAGGCAAATCTCAGGGCAGCTATCAAAGCTACTTAGAAACACTCGAACCCCAGTGGCCTATTTCGTTTTTAGTAAGCTCCTCTTGCATGCTTGAGGTTTTCTCGCTCCGTAATTATTGGTTTGAACTGGTTCGCCTTGCAGTGTAAAATCATAGTTCCAGTTTTTTGAAGGAGCATGGCACATGGTTATTTATACAGCAGTCACAAGATGAGTAGTTGCACAGTTGATGAAGTGGAAAGATACAAGATTGGTGTCAGAGTCTGGCTGTAAAAATGGAAACTCAAGATATGTTTTAAATAAAAAATATACAGGAAATACTGTATTACAATATGGTCAATATCCTTTTTGACCATTATATTGTTAAAAGATTCAACTCTTTTGTCATAACACAATGTACACACAAAAGTGCCACAAGCCGCAAGTGCAGGATGTACAAATAAAGCTACATAACAATGCTACACAGACTGAGGTAAAGATGTTGACACTGTGGTCGGGCAGTTTTAGCCACAGTAGCTACAATACTCGACAAAAATAAATAAAATCATTATTGTTGACCCTTACTGTTTCTTACCAAAACCATCCTTAGGTCATCCTCAGACGGTTCCTCAGAGAGCCCAAATGTTTCGGTACTACATACATCCCGCCAGCGCTGAGGAGCTCTCCACTCCCGCATCCTTCCTCAGCACGTCCATGTATCTTTGTCGGTGTGCTCGTGTTGGCTCCCATAGCACTGGCTGGCTAGCTGGAAGTTTCTGGTGTCGTTCTGGTCGATGTTCAATACCACACGTAGCATTTGTCCAGAGTCTTCTGCAGGCTAGGCTTCAGGGTCCATGATTCACAGCCATAAAGGAGTACAGACTTGACGGTCGCTTGATAGAAACTCATTTTGATGTGTCGGGGGAGACTGGATTTCCACAGACGTTTCATGACATTTAGGGCCCTCCATGCCAATGCCTTCCTCACATTAAGGTCCTGCTCTGTTGAATTGATCCAGGAACCTAGGTACTTGAAGTCACTGGCTTCTGCTAGAGCATTGCCTCCTGTTGTCTTGAGAGGTGGATGGTCCAGGGGAATGTTATAAGTGATGACCTAGCCTAGAGTTTATAGAGAGAATATTATAGTCTTTCCAACTGTGAGCACTAGGCGCTGGATTTTATGAAATGCCCTCACAGACAGATGGGATTCACATTTAAAATCTACAAGAACCTCTACTCAAAAATTATATTACATTGGCTCTGTTTTTTCTGTCCATTAGCAATTCAGTCAGTCCTAGATATTACAAATATACACTATTATTAAACCAGCATCACATATAATCTATAATTAAAACAGCTTGGTAACATCAACTTTTGGATTTCCTGAAACCATCCTTTTTGAGGCGCACACAAAGTTAAGGGATCAGCAGACGCAGCAATCATTCCCCCTGCTGCTTGTACATGCGGATACGGGTGCCCCTTGTGTGCCCACTCACTGAGAAGATAAAAGCCTGTACTTTATATCAGTGGTAGGGATGCTCGATTATTGAAAACATAATGATCTCAATTAATTTAGTCAGAATTGAAATCATATCAAGGATTATTCATTAACCAGAAAGGTCTAGGCTATTTTCTTTCACTTGTGTAAACAAACGCCGTGAACAATGTGCACAAAAATGTCTATATAATATTTCATACCTTGTTTGAAATTGCATTTTTAGGCAGCTAGCCATTTCTTAGAAATCAATTATTAATATTCTGCATATAACAAAATTAAGGTAATTAAGTTATATACTTATATATTATATTTGGGGCGGCAGTGGCGCAGTGGGTAGGTGCTCGTCCTTCAACCAGAGGGTCGGTGGTTCGAGCCCCCATCCGAGCGCACACTGTCGTTGTGTCCCTGGGCAAGACACTTAACCCACATGGCCTATGAATGAATGTGGTTGTGTGATTGGTGTTTGGTGGTGGTCAGAGGGGCTGTAGGTGCAAACTGGCAGCCATGCTTCCGTCAGTGTTCCCCAGGGCAGCTGTGGCTACATAGTAGCTTACCACCACCAGGTGTGACTGTGGAGTGAATGAATAATGTAATGTAAAGCGTCTTTGAGTGTTGAGAAAAGCACTATATAAAACTAATGCATTACTATTTTATTATTATTATTATTATTATTATTATTATTATTATTATTATTATTATTATTATTATTTATTTGCCTAAAGTAAAAAGTAGTTTTCTCTGTATATCCTGTTAGGCCTATATTATTGTGTTGGCTAGTTTGTTGTTTTACTTAATATACTATGGCCCACTGGTGTTATATATTCTGAGACAGGGATTAGTTTAGAGCAGGTGGAGGATGGACTGATGGCACTAACACAGCTCCCAGAAAGTGCTTCTATGAGTTAGCAGCGCTACATGCTTAGCAACAACAACACTTAGCACCTTAGTAAACACACTTCTATATCCGCTGCAGGCACCCGGCGGTGACATGGATTTAGAGTATTCTTCTCTCTAAAGGTTTTTTTTTGCGATTATTATGCCGTTATCAGCAGCCATAACGGAGAGGGAGAAAGATCTGAAGCAAGCTCAATGCCTCAAACAAGTCCTGGGCAGATATTGTTCCTCAATGTGGACCCTGACCATGTCTAGTGGACAGGACATAGAGCGGACATACAGCAGCCCGGGAGTCAGTGAGTGGAGGGAGGAGGCGGGGCCGTGAGAGTGAAGAGAGAGAGATGGGCAAACGAGCAGATCAGCCGGAGCAGCTAATAATCATTTTTTCTCGATAATACAATTTTTGTAATTGTGGCGTAATAATCGTAATTGAAATCAAATTTTTTATTAATTAAAAAGCCCTAATCATTGGACCACTTTTTAGCACAGTTTCATTCCATTCAGTTGTTTTTCAGGCTTTTGCTAATGGCTAATCTCCAGCTCACACATTAAGAAATTAATTGTGGTGAATTGTAAATTTGTCTTAGTTGAGCTCATGGTGTGCTGCAAAAAGGAAGTCGCAAAATTATTTAACTCCCACAAACAATTACATTTTTCAATCCTTAAAATTCAGAATTAGGACTGTATTCATTGTAAGCTTGTATCAGGTCAAATGTGTAGTCTATGCACTGTGCAGCTTGGGTAGCCTACATTAATTAAGATAAGAAAACCTTTATTTGTCCCACAAAGATACAGTTGTGGTATTAACTGGGAGCCTGAAAAGCCAGACTCTCCACTGTACCAGCGTGTGTGACTCACATCGATTGATTTCTGGGGCGGGGCGAACAGTTTACCAGACACCTGTAAAGCGGCAAAACAGCCTACATTGTGCGTATATAAACAAATGGAGATAAACGGTAAACATGGCTCAGTAAAGAAGAGATAACTGACCTGTGTGGTTCACTTTTTAACAAAATCTTTGCTACTCCCGTGCGCCATCTTAAATATTTTGAAGAAGCAAGCGTCACTGCAGATCAACCAATCAGACTACATTTAACTACTACTATCTATGTGAAAGGGAGGGTCACCAGACTGAGTCACTCTGTATAGAGACACAAAGTAAAATTATAATGATTGATTATATGATATATGAAATTTCCAGACTATACAATTTAGGAGGTTTGTATATAAGTTGATTACAAATTGAATCATGCAACAAATTGCACAGGTGACATGAGACAGTTGAGTGAGAGGTTTACAGAGACCAACCATGTGTGTATTTAGTTACCACGTGTTACTAAAGTTAGTAAGTTTGGTCATACATGCGCTAAAAATGTATCCAGTTGTATTTCAGTCTAGTGCTGTCTGTGTCTTGTGGAAAAAGTAGCCAATCAGCCAAGTGAACAGGAAGTGAGCTCATGGGTTCAGGAAGGATTTAGACTGAGAGGAGATGGGGAGGTGGGAGGCGGGGGGCGGGGGTGAGGAGGTGGTAGGCATTGTCAAGCTTTTTCCCTCACATTGTTGTGGAAAGCACAGTCGGCACGGTAACTCACATTCTCATCTCGGTGGAGGCGGCTAGAGTCTGCAAAATGTGTGCCCGAAATGAGGGATTACTGAAGTAGAAATAAAAAAGTTGTCAAGTAGGAATTAAAAAAGTCTTGGTGAAAAAAATAAAAACAAAAACAATAAAAAAACTGAAAAAACTTAAGGTGTAGGGGTTAATTATCAGATACAATTTTTTCAAAAAGTTACTCCGTGTGTGTCTGTGAGCGTCCCGATATAGTCTCAATATTCTACATATGTGCACTTGAAATACTACTTCCCGCCGAGTCATACTTTGATCTGGTTCACCTCAGATGCAAAAACAACCTCTATAGATTTGAGGAAGGCAGCTGTTGAACTGGTTAAATCTGGTTAATATGACTTTATTTATGTGCTGTTTGAGATGAGGCCTTTCATATTTGCCCTGCATCTATAGGTGTCCATTCAAGTGCACACTATGCCCCTCCTCATGCCAAGGCTGCAGTTTAGTAAGGGGAGCTCTGCTCTTTGTGTGTCAATGCACATAAACAAAGTCATACACATAAACACATAAGCACATAAACAAAGTCATATTAACCAGATTTGAAAAGCAAGATCCCAAATTCATCTATGCAGAAAAATTGCTCCTTTAAGGCCCTCTTTCCCCCTGCAGGTCACACCCACTTTACTACTACAGTCAAATGCAAACAATGAAAAGTAGCAGGCGGGATAGGGCTTCCTCAGCAATTTCTGTTGAAAGATAAAATCAAGATTCATTCTTTAGCTCTTGAAAAGATCACCGCCTCAGCATATAGGAGTTCTTTTTTTAATCGTGGTCTGTGTTTTTAAGTAATGTTACTTTTAGCATTTTTTTTTTTTTTAGCACATAACCCTAACCGTTAATGAAGATACAAGCTAAAATATTAACACTGGAGAAGGCTGTGTAAAGTATGGCGTCTAGACTTGAACTGGCAGTGTCCAGGAGTGCTAATATATTATGCTAACAGATCAGAGTGAGTTAAAAGAAGCTGCAGATCTGAGCGGCAGCTAGGCTCTACCACACATTTATGAACGCTACAGACCATTGAGCGGAGCTTCCTGCTGGGCCTCAGTGCCTCAGTCTAATTATCTTCGCTGAATGAACTTACTGACTGGTTAGTTTTTTTAGTGCAAAATAGTAAAGTGATAGTTAACTTATGGTATTTTTGTTTTAACTGATCACTAGAAACATGTTATAAATTAATGTCACAATAATTAGATTAGAATTATTGGAATTATTATTAATTACAGAGACTTCCCCCGGTACAAAATCTCCAAGTAGTCCGATTCCTCCCACTGCCCAAATTCAAGCATGTGTTTGAAGAATTGGTCAGTCTAAATTGTGAATGAATATGAGTTGTTATCTGTCTGTGTATGTCTCAGCGTCAGCTCTGCGACTAACTGGACATTGTCCTGGGTGTACCCCGACTAAGGTCCATAGTTGCTCTCCTAATGGGAAGAATGAAAACTCCAGAATTAAACATTAATACCAATCTTTATGAGAGTTTATTCATGTTCATTCATGTAAATGGTCGGTTAACTAATAAATAATGGTTCATAGTGAGTGACTCTAAAGTGTTAATATTTTTCTTGTCTTCTACATGAACTAGGGATGCGCAGGCTGGCGGAGCGGGTATTGATCCTGCCTCTCAGCAAGGAGATTGTAGGATTGATCTTTGGGCTGTCCAATATACAGTTTCTCTGGGTGAACATGCATGTCCTCCCCGTCGTACCGGCTGCCTGTCAGCATTAAAAGACCGGCATGGAATATGAGATATAGCAATTTAGAATGGACGTGATTGAGTGTAAACAATTGTGTGTAAGCCCTGTGACTAACTGGCCACTGTTCTGGATGTACCGTATTTTAGGCTCTTAGTCGCCGCGATAGGCTCCACTCACCCCAGACTGATTCAGTGCACAGCAGAAGCACATAGATTTCACCTTGTTTGCGTTTTCAATCTTCTGCCACACACTGAGCTTTGTGCGGCTGTATAAAATCAGCATTGTTCCACTCTGACAATTAAGGAGGCTTTTACCCGTACAGTGCATGCTCTTTGCTGACCCGTCTCGGTTTAGCCCTAGATTAGAAGTGACACTTACTGCAGGCAAGCTCAGTCCAAGCCCTAACTTACTTTGGCTAAGGACTTAAACCATCATTAGGGCTAGAAACATGACTCAACAGTTAGACACAACTTCAGGCAGAGAAAAGAACACCAACGAAGCCAAAAGATGTACGAAAATGAAAAGAGATTCCGGGTTTTAAAATGGATTGCCGGAACAGTTGGGTCCTAGAGGCTAGGGCGTGTTGTCGGCAAGCCCTTTTTCTAAATAAACAGACAGATTGGACTAGAGTAAACAAAAGTTGTGTAAGTCAGTGTGCGGTGTTGAGCAGATGGACGGAAAGCCCCACGTAGGAACTGGACAGCGGCAGGCTACAGACGGGCTCTCATGCTGAGGGACAAGGACTATAGGCTGTGGCTAGGCTTCAGAAGGGCATTACAGAGATAGATTTGGCCTAACTTAATATGTACAACGTTTGTTCTCTTCATCTCCATCCTGGTGTGCCCTGATTCCTATCGCCTTGAGCCAATGACAAGACCCACTTTGTTTTTGTAGTGTTACCAGATTGCATTCATCAAGTTTATTCATATAATTCTAAAAAACAAACTACACCAAACAATTGAGAGCCTGGTGGCAAAGTTCTCAGGACTGCTGTGTGCTCAGGGCAAGGTCTTTTTATTCTCTGTGCCTGGATCCACCATCCTCAGGCAATACAGGCTAATCCTCATACTATGTCAACTTTATGGGAATGTTTATCTTCAGCAAGTTCCCAATTTGAAAAAAGATACAAAAAAACTAATATATGTGTATATGTATATATGTATATAAGTGTATATGTATCTGTGTATATGTGTATATGTATATGTAAAAGTAAAAAGTTCCTACTCCCCACCTCCGGTAACTAGCTAGATTATGTCTTTTACAAACCGCCTCCTCATAATTGAAGGCATAGAAAGCCCCCCCCCCCAAACCCCCCAATTGTTTTTTTTATAAATAAATAAAGTGCGCGTTGTGGTTGTGATATTACAGCAATGATACCAAATGTTATTTTCTTGTGGCCAAAACTCTGTCTATTTGTCTCTGATAGCATTGTGGCTCTCTTGTGAATCTCTACGAATACAGTCTCCCGTCTGTCAGAGCTTACATAAAACCTCTATAAAGAAAGACATGTCTCCCACAAAAATACCCATCACCGACACTGTTACCTGTTCCCAAATTGATCTGCAGTGAAATGATGGTAAGGTCTTTGGAGAGAAGTCGGAAAATCGCCCACAAAAAAGGCAAAACAGTATCTTTCAAAGACTTTAAATCAGCTTTTTTCTGGGTCCAGAGCTCCAGGTACACGCTGTTCTTCTGATGTAATGGCAAGCAATTGACTCATTATGTCGAGAAATGAATGCCCCGTAAAAACGCTACCTAAAGTGTAAAAGGAGCCATCTCATCATAACAAAGGCGACAAGTAAATGGAGGCTATCGGTGTGAAACGTTGTAAAATATTGTAGTTTTTGAGGTCCTGGCAAGACATGAATCACATCTGGAGGGGAAAAGGGTGAGTTATAATCCCTTCGAGTTGGCCTAATGGCACGTTTAGGACAGGAATACAGATGAGTCGATGGTCCTCAAACTGTGGTGTGGGGACCGCTGATGGTACATGGGCTCTTTCTAGTAGTTGCGTTAGTTTAATGGTCGCATATTAGCACATCATTTTGATCCTGGTTTAGATATATTGTTTAGTCCTGGTTTAAACCCACCTTCATTACGCAATACAATTTGGTTTAGTGTCAATCCATGCGTCGTCATGCATTTAATCACTACTTTATTACTTGCTTCAGTCCTGGATTAGTTCTGATTTCTCATTTGGGTTTCTTGTCCAGTAAAATGGTTTTGGGTGTGAAAGGTTCAATAACACCCTCCTCAACTGTGTGAACTATGGGTTGCAGATCATTAGCAGTGATCTCAGCAGATTAGTGGAGTTACAATCGGTGACGTAGAAGATAGGCATTTTGAAATAGTTTGTGGTATATACTTGCTTTTATTGTTTATTTTACCGTATGTAATTTCTTGAGAAGATATAGTTATTGTGTTGTGTTATGGTGAAACAACGTTATTATGGAATCACGTTGGTCCAGATCCACAGATCCTACGTGTGAACGCAATAACTCAAAAATGAATTGCCGCTTTCAACTTTCCTAGACAGTTGCATATCATGATGACGCTGAACTGGATTGAGTTTGGTACTTCTACGATTCATGACAATTAATTTTTTGTTTATGACCCCTATGGGACCCTGGACACACTAAGCCTAGTCCTATAGTTTCACATTAAGACAATGGGATCTAATCGTATGTCAGTCTTGTCATGAAGCCCCTCTTAAAGCAGTAGTTTACATTGCGTGGTGATGTAAATCCGCCAGTTTGCCCACTGTCTGTGGCTAATCCATGGCTTTATCCACCTCTGACCTGCGGCTAGGTCCTTACTACCACACGAATGTCCCAATCCAGGCATTTGATCGGATTTAGCGTTTTTCCAGGCCGATCTTTTAGTCCCATGTTATATCAGCAGTAACAAAGTGTAAACAACCAGATCATGACTAAACCCGTTGTGTCTGGGCATAGTTTTACTGTAGTTTGACTGCGTATGATGAGTCTAGTCTCTCCTCTCACTAGCATGTGATTTCATTCATCTCAGCCACTGCGCCGCTAGTCCGAGATTCCCTACAACTAAGTACGGCTAGGCTATAAACCTGACAAACTACGAGCTCAGTTATTGCAGACGACTGAATGACAATCACTAGTTTTGCTTTTCATTGCTCTCCCCGCTGCATTTAGACAACAGCCTGGGGACGCACACACACTACACAATTCAAAGAGATTAAGGAGATGTGGAGTGGATTATATGCAAAAAAGTTCAGTAACGGGACTCGAATCAGCCAAAATGGACTTGGGTTTTGACTGTCAATTTTGATAATTGGGAGAGAGTAAATCCGGAGACTTATTTAGTGCCGAGTAAGTCCTGTTAGGTCTTGGATTTGCCCCGGGTTTAGTCCTGGTTTGAATTAGGTTTGATTTACACAAATTTTACCATTATATCAAATCTTTTATTTCATCTTAAACTTAAATTTAATGTGTAAAATCATACTCAAATAATGCTGCCATATTTTCTATTGCCATACTCAACATAGTTCACATTTTGCTTGTTTTTTACATATACCGAGCAGCCCCGGTGTGATGATTGGGGTGAATCAGGTCCAAGTCTAATGTTGACATGTTTAGGGAGCAGATGTTTGCTCTGTGCGCTGTGTTGACATGTCTTCCATTGTTTTTATGACTCGTATGTTGTGTGTTCAGATCTGTCATTAGCTTGTTTGAACTATCACTGATTAGATTAAAGAGATTGTACCGTTGTCATTATGTCAACTGGACGTTTTTATGAAATCCCTCTCATAGACATAAATCTGCACTGCTGTCAGATAAGTACATTGATCTAGTGAGGCTGTTCGCTTATTCAAATATATATCCATCCTATGACATGCATATCAGGCGGCAGTGGCGCAGTGGGGTAGGCGCTCGTCCTTCAACCAGAGGGTCGGTGGTTCGAGTCCACATCCGAGCTGTTGTTGTGTCTCTGGGCAAGACACTTAACCCACATTGCCTATGAA
>JAVQKC010092806.1:0-22434 GCA_036025475.1 Philypnodon macrostomus
ATCGAAGAAGTACCCAAATCGATACAGTTCGGCGTCTTTATGGTATGCACCTGTGTGCAAATGTTGAAAATGATCCGGCAATTCGTTTTTGAGTTATCGCGTTCACAGCTAGGATCTGGACGCGGACGAACACCGACGTGATTCCATAATATCGGTATAATTATATTATATTACAATAATTATTATATATTTTTTTAGTCACAACACATTTTATACAAAGCTCTAATGGGGGAAAACATATTTCAACAGTGTAAATCTATGCCAGATGGAGTTTAAAAAATATATGAATTAATATTTGCGATACGAATATAGTTTTTGCAATAACAATCATTTTGCAATCTTACTTAATCTTACTTTTTGACTTATTGTTGTGATGTGTTAAACAATCAAAACATACCTGCTGCTAATCTGGCTGCTTTTGCAAAATTTCCTGTTTCAATGCAGGCGATTAACTCAGTTTTGTCATCCACAGTGTGTCTCCGGACCAAGGCAGGTTTTCCTTTCCCACATTTTGGAAGACTGAGAATGGTGCTACATGTAAAGAAAGTATTGTTAAAGTACTATAAATCATATGATTGCACCGGACAGTCTTATTTCATAATTCACTGTTTCCATCTTCACAGCCGAGTCCTTTGGGTCTAAAAAACCCAAAGTGAAACAATTACCTAGTGCTTCCTGGTAGACTGCTACATGAGGAGATGGATGACTCAGAGGCACAGCGTCGCCGCGGCTCCACAGGTCGACTCGCTCTGCTGAGATCTTCACGCTGCTTCTGCTCGTCTTCATCCAAGAAACCACTCGACAAGCCTGAAAATGAACACTATTAACATTTCCCAAACCAGAGGAACTGTTACTGCTTCACATTTCAATCCCCAATTGATTTTAACTAAGCAAACTGATGTCAGACGTGGTCATTTTAGTTAGAGCTAGTACTGGGAACATGACTTGTTTGAATTGTTTACAATGTTGGATAAAAGAGAATCGCATTATTATTTTATTCAGTAAATATGTTTTAATATAACATTAATCATGCACAACTACTAGAGGCATTTTGTCTTGAATTTAAAGAAAGCTGTTTAATCTCCTAATATCTCAAAATCTTATATTTTATAATTAGCCTTCTCTGTACATTCTATACACTCTTCACAGAGACTTCCTCCCGTTCTAAAAATCAACCAATCCTGATTGGTTGATCTGCAGTTTTTACAGCAAAAATCATTTTTCTCTTCTTTGCTGCACGGCGTGTTGATTAAACTCTGCTGTTTATCTTCTTCTGTTGCAATCGCTTATCCTCCTTTGTTTATTTATGCACAATGTTGTTTCTGATCAGATTACTCTGGTCACCAGACTCAAATCGGGTACAGCGGAGCATGTGGCTTTGCCTATTACATTTTTTATTACAAACACACACAAAAAAAGAATCTCGCCCAACGTGGGGCTCGAACCCACGACCCTGAGATTAAGAGTCTCATGCTCTACCGACTGAGCTAGCCGGGCTTACGCAATACTGAGTGAGATCTTGATCAGCTGCTGGTCGTTAATCTCAGCTTTCACACTAACCAGGAAGTCTCTTAGTCTTAACAAGGAGTCAACATTTCACAAGAGTACACAAGCCAGAGGTCTATGAGTATATCTGTAGTCTGTAACAGATTTTTGGTGAATGTAAGTTTAAAAGATTTACAACAATATCTCCAACACTGCTCAGAAATGCCTCACCTGTATCAAGCCGTTTGACAGAGGATTTACTCTCATCTTCAAGCTCTCCCTCTCCTCTCCCCTCTTCACCAGGTAGGCGTTTCCTTTTTCTATGAAGTAGGTTTTCTAGCCTTGGTATCACTACTGACAAGATGGAATTGGAGCCTTCCTCATCTTCTTCCTCCTCACCTTCACCTTCATTCATATCAGCTTTATCAGGCACAACATCACCACTTTTAGAGAGCTTGTGGGGACTAGTGACCTTTGATTTTCTGAACAAAATCGCAGTCCGACGGTTGACTGCACCCATGGGCTCTACGAAGGTAGACGTTGCCATGACGCTCATATCAAGGGAACTTTCACAGGAGTGGCCATTGAAACAGTGTGCGGAAGAAAGTAAGTCCGGTATCTCCCCATCAAAGAGCGAAGAACGACTGTCACTTTTTTCCTCACAGTCCGATGCTACATCTATTGGTTTTAATGTAGGGGGCTCAGGGTCTGCTTCTGAGTGGATGAGAGGAGGTATGGAGTCTAAGGGCTCTAGTTTTGGAGGGAGAGATTTATCGCCTGTGAGAAAGAAGGGGAAAAAAGCACAATGACAAAGCAATTTAAGATGTAACTTTTTTATAGAACAAGCATTAATCATTTAACGTGTGACTAACAGTATAACACACATTATTCATCTTGGAGCTTGCAGGCAGTTCCTAACGTTTGTGCCAATTTTTACTTAAGTCTAAGTGCCGCTATTTATTTTGTGCCTTGTGGGGACACTGCAGCTCAGCCTCTCAATTCTCCTGGTACAGTAGTCTCTTCATCACTGACTTTTCTTAAGTGTGGTATACCAAAACTCTACTAGTACTAGTCACAAAATGTTAAGGATAACTGACTTTCAGGTGAAATAATAGAATATTTTTTAAATGCAATAAAACCTTTACAGTGTACTTAAGTGGGCCTCAGTTTTGTTCTCCCGTGAACGGCATGACAAAATATTGAGACAATGAGGTTTTTGTTTTTGGCATACCCTACTGAAATATCCTTTTTTAAATTATCACTATTGCAAAAACCTTTAACATTTTCCATAAATTTTACCCAAAAGTCAAGTTTATGTAGAGCACAGACACAAATGAGAAATATGTCTCTTGAAATCCTGCATTGCATGTCTTTTTAAGTAAACCAGGTTTAAAGATTATATAGGACTTAAAATACAGTTAAATAAATAACAAATGCACTCTACAACAAAGGAAATCGCCCAACGTGGGGCTCGAACCCACGACCCTGAGATTAAGAGTCTCATGCTCTACCGACTGAGCTAGCCGGGCTTGTGCAATCCTGACTTAAATGTTTTCACACGTCACCATCTACTGCTGATCGTTAATCTTACCTTTCACTGACCGGGAAGGCACCAAGGCCAAACACTGTCATGCCCAAGGACACACCGACAGTTTTGAACTGGGTTGGGTTGGGTTGAGGAGATCAAACCGCCAGCCTTTCAGTTAGCGGATTACCTGCTTTACCTTCTGAGTCACGGCTGCCTCTGAACTTTTTAAAGAAATCTAAATTTGGTTTGATTCGTAAAAGCCCCCAAATAATTGTCCTGACTACACAAAAACTTCTCAAACTGTATACATACCATCATCATCTGTATAATGGCCATTGGTTTTGAATCCCTCCTCTTGAAGTTTGCTTGTTTCTGAGTGGCCTGATGTGGAGGAACTGTGTCGATGAGAAGGCAGGACTCGCTTTAGACTCACTTCATTTCTAACATCATTGATGGTCTTTTTGAGGAGCTTGAGGCGTTTGCTTCGTGAAGGACTGGATTTCATGGCACAGGTCAGATCGAACTTCTCCAATAACTGCTGTAGCTGCTTCTCCAAAGGCAGATGAGAACGGTTGGCTGGTACTAATAGACGATCAACTAAATACAATGAATAGATAAAGTAGTCAGGTTAAAAGGGTCAAATTATGAGTAAAGTTCTCAAGTTTTTAGCATTTCACATTTTGCAATTATTATAATGCAATATTTTTTTTTATTAACATTGTCTTTTGGCAGCTGTTGTTTTCTCTCTGCTGAAAAAGCTCTGTTTTAGTGTATGACCTTTTTAAGGACCAATTTTTCTTCCTTACTACAGCCAATAGAAAATGGTAGCAATGTGGTGTTTCTTTATTTATCCACTAAAGAAGAATGTGCCCCAGGAAGATTACTGAAATGAAATACGACTTCATGTATTTGACTTGGAAACAGTTTTGACATGGTAGACAGCTCAGGAAAGGCCCCTTTAACACTTAGATATCAATTCTCTCGCTTTAATTGTCTTACCAGCTTCCCAGGAAAACGTGTTGGTTTTGATTTCAGGAGCTTCTTCCAAATGCATCCCACTTTCCGTATCAAGTCCTATTGTCTCCACATCACGCCTGGCTTTCCTCAGCAAGACTCCGCCCTGATCTCTGAGCCGGACAGCAGCGCGATAGAAATAGGTGTCCTTCGAGTTGTACTTCATGCAGTTGTCGACAATGAGGTTAAAGTCATCCTCAAACTGCTCAAAGCTCCTGTAGATTTGGCTATCAATGCGCTGTCTCATGGTGAAAAAGTCCATTGGATGTTTAATGTGGTTAAGGTAGTCAGGCACCTAGACAAAAACAATCAAATATAGTGGATACAATCAGAAAAAAGAAATCAATCACTGATCAATCAATAATGAACTTTGCAACAACAAGAAACAAGTGCTTATCAATTTTTTTATTTACAAACATTCCCAATTAAATTCAGGTGACTGTAGGAGTTTAGAGGCATCAAGATGAACCTAGGACCTAAATGCTGTTTTACTTAAAAAATATGATAAGAAAAATAAGCAACAAATACACTCAAAAACAAAAGAGAGCCGCCCAACGTGGGGCTCGAACCCACGACCCTGAGATTAAGAGTCTCATGCTCTACCGACTGAGCTAGCCGGGCATGTCCAATCCTGATTTACATCTTTAGACACGTCACCATCTGCTGCTGGTCATCAATCTCAGCTTTCACACTAACCAGGAAGTCTTGTTTACTCTTCAGGAGTCCACATTTCACATCAGAGTACACAGACCAAACACTGAGCATACAGTTTAGTTTTATTTATCTGTAATAGGTCAGGCAATTCAGTTTGATTAACCAAACCACATCATGAAGACACCAAATCCTCTTTTTAACTAGCTGATTAACAATGTGTGAAATGCGAACAAACAAATTCGCCCAACGTGGGGCTCGAACCCACGACCCTGAGATTAAGAGTCTCATGCTCTACCGACTGAGCTAGCCGGGCTTATGCAATCCTGATTTAGATCTTTACACATGTCACCAACTGCTGCTGGTAATCAATCTCAGTTTTCACACTAACCAGGAAGTCTCTTTCACTCTTATCAAGGAGTCAACATTTCACACCAGAGTGCAAAGACCAAAAAACTGAGCAGCAAGAAAACTGAGGCTATAGTTTGGTTTATTATTTTAGATTTTGGTTTTCATCTTTATGTGTAATAGCTCAGGAAATGTAGTTTGATTAACCAAAACACACTATGAACTAGCTGATCTTCATTGTGTGAAGTATGTACAAACAAAGGAATTCGCCCAACGTGGGGCTCAAACCCACAACCCTGAGATTAAGTCCCATGCTCTACTGACTGAGCTAGCTGGGTTTAGAAACATTAATTGTTTTCATCTACAAGAAGTAAGCAGTTTTTCTATCCAGTAATATGACAAAGTACCAGTGTAAACCTGTTGGTTTGAGAGAAAGATCTAATTTCTGCCAAAACATTTGCAGTAGTTTGGCCAGCCATACTAACTTTTGCCTTCTCACTTCAACACTTAAAATCACCTCTTTGACGTTGACTGGTTGAGCAAAGATCCTGGCCTGGTCTTTTGCCTGTAGTTGATCCAAAACAGCTCTGAGCAAAATACTGAAGGGGGTCAACTGCATCTCGAGGAAGGACTCCTGAAACCTTATCTGGAAAACACAAGAATATAACAAGAAGTTAATATACCTATGGATTAGAGCTGGGCAATATACCAGAACATAAAACCAATTGTATGATACCGATTATCTTATATACCGTGATACACTTTATATACGTCACTTATTTTGCTCCAGTACTTCAGAATAACCTCTTTGAATGTTATATTGTAATTTGATTGTTTGTTAATCAATATAATAACGGTTAGCTTTTTGACCACAACTGTAATTCATTTCTATTTTTTTTTTACAACATACACCCAATTTTCAAATCTAATAATTTTGAAAATTCAAAATCGCCCACCCCTACTTTGGTCTATTTCCTGTATCTATTGTAGACCCTTCCACAACTGACATATTTAACTAAGACTGCAAAAAAATGGTTGTTGTTGATATATTAACATTTTTAAGTTAACTTGTGGATTTGTGGTGAATGATTCGATCTGAGCATACACTTACAAAACATAACTATGTTTAGTACAACCTGAAAAAAGAAAAAGAATCTTATTTAGCCTGTAGCTCAATGCTAATATTGCATGCTAATCGCTAAATTAAATAAATCCTCTGGAGTACATATTTTCTAACCAGGCTCTAACATTACTTGTGTGTAGCCGATGTTATCAGTTGCATGAACTAGCCTGATTATTTATCTTTTGCCATTTGTTAGTTAATGCTATTTTTCCTATAGAAAATGTATTACAGTTTGCTTAGTTCATGATGCCACTCTTTAGAATGTTTACAAACACAAGAAGGGCCTTTACCTCTTCTCTCTTGAGCTTCTCCCTTTTTCGTATCAGCTCTAGTAACAACCGCGCTCTCTCCAGGTCGTGTCTAAGACGGTGCCACTCTTTCAGCTGTTCCTTCACTGCTCGGCTCTCCTTGTCAGGGTGTTTCTGTTTGTTTTTTTTTAAAAATGACAAATGTCAAAACCAGTTCTTCAATAAACATACATCAAGACAGCCTTTATCAACTGTGCATGCCTCTATGGAAGCTCACTTTTTGTGCTTCATGGACCACATCTTAATATTTAGTAGTGAAGCAGTAGAGCTATCTTGTCAACAGCACTAAAAAAGTGCAGGGCAACCGCGCACTAGGCAAGACAATAAACACGAAGAAGGTGTAATGAAATGAACAATATTCATTATCTGCATAAATGGATTAAACTTCTACAAACTACTGGTAAAGTGAAAAAGACTGAATTTTCTCAGTGGTTGACTGACAGATGAACAAACCGGTTGTGCATTCTTCTTGGACTGGAGGCTGGTCTGAAGTCGTCTGATGAGGGGAAGGTTGTTTCTGGACTGTCTCTTCAGCGTCCAATAATTTAGGACGAGCTCCACAAAAACCCTCTTCTTCTGCACAGACACCTGGTTGAGTATGGTTTGTAACCTGGAGGAAAGCATTAGAAACATTTAAACATTAAGGGAGGACTTGCAAATCTTTAGCAACTAGAGTCATGTCAGTTACTAGAAGACACATGTTAAAATGACAATTGTCTACAGACGTTAACCTCACCTCTGCCTTAACACACAGCAAGATGTCAACAGTATGTCTTAAATAAAAGGAAAAAGGGGGGTTGGTAAAACAAGACAACACTGTAAAACATAACACTGCCAGGTCTTTTCTGTAATGAATCTACTTGGTCATATATGGACAAAGCACTGCCTTCAATTGATGACTTGAGCCTATGCAATTAGGTTTCAGGCGTGATCCTGGACAATGGCCAGTTAGTAGCAGGGCTGACACAGAGACACAAATAACCATTGTCACATTGATTCCCTATGGGCAATTTAGATTTAGATTAATAAGTTTCCCTAACACATGCGTGTTGTTGGACTGTGGAAGGAAGCCGGAATACTTGGGAGAGAACACACGGAGTACAAGCAGACTCCACTCAGAGATCACAGTCGGCCAGTTGGAGAATTGAACTTGTAACCTCTTTGAAAGAGCATTAACCACTCTGCTGGACCACAACACCCACAACAGCTGCTACACAAATTATGACAAATATAGACCAATCAACAAGATCCTAATTAAGGCTGGGAACCTCACAATTCAATACGATACATGATACATGGCTCACGATACTGATACTGTGTTCCAATGAATGGATTTTTGTTTGAAATACAGTTAATTTAATAATTAAGTAAGTAGAAAAAAAATTAAGTACTGCCATGTTTCATTTTTGTGAAATATCCAAAATATAAAAAAAATCCCATATATTGATAAAGCAGCCTGCAATATGGATACAGTACCACCATATTCAATTCACTGTATAAACCTGATCTTATACACTAGGATAAAATCTAGACAGTTGAAATCTTAGAAAGAAGTGATATTTTTCGTTCAGTTTTAGGTGTTTGTGTTGTACCTGTGAGCAGGAAACGTAGGTGCGGGAGCGGGAGGGGTTGCATCTTCACTTTCTGATTCAGGCTCTGGGTTTTTACTCTTCTTTTTCTGCTTTCCTTTAACATGCCCTTTATCAGATACCCCTTTGTCATTCTGCTTACATAGTCCATTTTTTGATTTGTTATCATTGTAGATATTGAGAGGTCTTCTCACACAGCCGTTTGGTGTGTGTGAACCGCAGTAGGCGGTTTTCTTCACTGAAATTGTGGGCTCTCCGGTGTCTGTCATCTCTTTTACTGGCTCCATCTTCATATAGAGACCAGCCTTTTGGGCACAGCTCACGTGAAAAGCAGTGTAACAGTTTGTTTTGAGGCACTGGATGCACGCTCCAACGCCTTTTTCTTTGCAGAGGTAGCAGGTAAGTTTCCAGCGAGTAGCAGGAATGTGGCTTACACCGTCAATAGGTTCAATAAAAGCTGTGTTTGAAAACCCCACCTCAGGAATCCACAGTGCACAAACCACATGCCCCCAGCGGTCATCGTCTGTCTGTTTAACTGCTCCGCCTGTATTAGGACATAACACACAGTCTGCGAGCTGGTTGGGAGCCTGGAGGCAGTGCCGGCACAACCACTGACCTTCTGGAATATAGGGAACGCCGTAGCATTCCTGGTGCACCACAATTTTGCACACATCACAATATAGGATAGAATTGCTGTTGTGATATTCCCCAGCCATGCAAATACAACAGACTGCATTATCATCAATAGGAGTAAGGTTTTCACTGCCTTGGTCCAGACTCTCCAGATACAATTCTTTCTCAAAGCGGTCAATCAGAAACTCAAAGACATTGCAGGACACTTGACTGATGCCCTCACTTCGCCGTTTCTCATTCACCAAATCCAGCCAAACGTAGTCCTCCTCATCCATTTCATACTCTCTCTGCTCGTCCAACTCCTCCTCAGTTTTCTCTTTGTATTTGTAATAGGCAGTGGGGCGTTGTCGAACAGCTGGGAAATTATATTCAATTATACGAAATTTGGGCTCTGGAAGTTTAGGACCAGGAGGGGGTGGGGCATGGTGTCCTTGTGCTTCTCCATGACCGTTTATTCCCAAAGCGGCGTTTCTTTTCTCCTGGTTGTTTTTTAACCTCACAGATCTTAGAAGGACTTGCTGTGGCTTATCAGCATTCTCCTTATTGCTCGTACACTCCATCATCTCCTGCACCATAGGGTCATCATCTGTGATCACCTCCAGTTTGTCAAATATGCTCACTCTGTGAATACGGCCATCAATCTCAAACTCCACCATCCGTTGTGCCTGTTCGTATGTTAAGATGCGTTTGTTTGGCGAAGGTTTGATGGGAGATGGTGACCTCTGTGTTACCGCAGCACGAGGCTGCCGCACTCGCTTTCTCATTTTGATGCTGTAAAGACAGAAGAAAAACTGTGAGACAAGGGTCTATTATCAGCACTTGTCATGTCCAAACAATTCACATAACATAACTTTATACTAAATTCAGCTACTTATTATTTAGGGAACTTTTACTTTGCACAAAATTGGTACAATTGACAGTAAAGTTATGTGGTGGCAGTGAACCAATCTACATCTACAAAAGAGTGGAGCATCATTAATTTACTTTGTTATTTCTCAGACATTTGGCCAAACTTAAAATAACGTATTAATGTTTTTACGTTGGTGAAATGTCATTTAAAGAACAAAAGAAAGTCCCTAGCTCAAGTAGTTTTATTCCTTAAGGGGTTGGTCTGAGGGCTCAACTGGGTCATTTAAACCCTGTGGGAGGTGTCCACACTGCCCGGTTGCGACTTGACAGCGAACGAATTAAGTCTTGCCCATTTGGCACAAGGATGCAGATGGATTTTCCTGACTAAAAGGTCAAACTAGCGAAGTTGCTAACAATAACATTAGCCAAAAACTAGCAAGTAGAACTAGCTAGCCGCCCCAAAGACTGAGCTAATGGCGTCAAACAAAACAAAGCCCTTTAAACATTCACCTCTACCTTTAACCGAATAAGCATGTATGCACTTAATGGTGTAGTTTGTGTACACACGGGACATGCGCTTAAAATCAAAACCCATACCTTGCCTTTGTGATGTTTTGCTAGTTGATGGAGAGGGTAGCCTGTCAGGAGCTTTACAAAGCCACGGCGACACGGCCTATTCAGTGGCACAAGCTCCGTATACAATGTCCTCATCCAGTGGCCGAAAACACACCCCCTTTGATAGCGGTAAATACAGGGAGAACCTTTTTTGTAAATGATAATTTCTTGCATTAAATTCGTTTTACGGCAGTGTTTGCTTTAGGTATCATTCAAAGGCTAATCAACCCCTTGCTAGCCATCCCCAAGCTATAGCCAATAGTAGCAGCAGAAACACAGAGGTTCATCCCCCAACAACAATGCAGTGAGAGCAGACAACTCCCACCCGCACCACCGCACTCAGCCTCCACACCAGAACCACAACAGAGACGGCGGAGGTCAGGATGGTGTTCAGCTGTAGCCTCCGTACAAAAGCCCATCTGTCACACAATCAATGCGTCGCCCTTTGTCAGCCCATAATATCTACACAGAGACAAAGCTCCAAACAAAAGGGACCGGGGAAAAGGATATATCAGTAAAATAAATATATAAAACAGATACATTTAATATTCGCCATTTAATGTGGGTGAATACGTAGTTTTTGAGGTCATGTGACTGAGTTTTGACTGTGCAAAATCGAGACAGAAAAAGAAACTGCAAAGGACGTTGCCATAACAACACGCTGCTGGTGTGCGTGCGTGCGTCGTCTTCGTGACCAGACTGACGCACAAAGGTCAAAAGCCCCAGAGCATGGATGTATTAACAAAACGAGCCAGAGCCATTAAAACGCATCTCTATGGCATAGAGCTACAAATAAAATGTAATAAAATATAAAATTTGTAAAAAGTTCACGTTTACACAATATTGCAGTGTAATTTAGATTCATGCAGAAAATGTTACTTAACGCAATCCTCAACGTTGTTTTTTTTTTATTACATATATAAATATAAGTAATATTACATATTTGGGTTTTATATATATGTATATACAATATACAAAGAAGCCAAAGTATGGTCAGTTAAATACATTAAAACATAAAATGTAATATTTAAGTTTAGTGTAATTTGTTGACTGTCTTTGACGAGTTGCGTTGCCCCTGTGGCTTCTCCGAACTGCTGACCTTTATATCTCAATGATGCTGACACATAGTAGGGGCAAACTAAGTTACTGACTCCTACTAAACTAAAAGGTAGTAAAATATACTAAACGTGGTTATTAGATAATATACAGACATGACATGTCGAAGGCGGATACTGGTCTGGTTCTGGTTCGACCTCTGTCCAGTGACATCATTGAAAGCTGCTCTTTCTTCCGTCCACCGCAGTGTGGCGCTGCACTGTTGCGGCCGAGCGTGAACTGAGCAAAGCAGGAGACAAAAGCAACAAAGTGAAGCCCCCTCCGGATCAATCAAATGTGTCATATTTAACTGTTTAGGAACCGAAGTCGAGTGCTTACATCGCCTCACATCACAGTAAGTACCCTGAGATCATTAAAGTGTGTTTAAAATAGTGTTAACTGCGGACAGATCGTCGTGGCGTGTCCTGGTCTGATCCAGATCCGTGTGGTTCGTATGTGGCCACGGCTGGTTCTGCCTCGCCAGGTTAGCTTATGTCCTGAGTGTGGCCTAGCTGGCAGCTAACCAGCTAAAAGACCCGAGGTAGCCTGAGATTTAACCTGTCGTAGACAGTCAAGCGTAGTGTTGTGATTGATCAAGTTACAGTATCGGGTATATTTGTTATTCAAAGCCATGTGACTCAAGTTGTGTTTGTGTGTCCGTGTGTGGTTAACTGTATGTGTATATTAGCATCGTGGCGAGCCCAGTTAGCACCAGGGCTGTCCTCTAGTGTAGCCCAGAAAGGCACCAATATTTTTGTAATTTTATAAAATTGTATAATTATTAAACGTCCACTAGCAGTCCCAACTCCCCGTAACTTAAGTATGAGTGAAGGGTATGCCGGTATGGGTTATTTAAGTCAAATAAGATGAACGCTACTGTGAGTTGGCTATTTTTACTGCCCCTTCACATCTTCCTGACTGAAGTCAAACCCGGAAAAACCGGTGTTACTGAGAACTGACGATGGCCAATGAGATAGCTGTTATTATTTAGCCACGTAATATTTGACGTTTAAGGCTTAGAACAGATAAATATTAGTTAGTTTTTTTTTAAAACAAACATGAAATATAAAGCGGTTTGACTTAAATCCTCATGTAGTGTGTACTCTGAGTAGAAATGTCGGACCTTCTATGTCCTGTTTACACAGGTTTTGGTACGCCTATTTTGTGTATGTGGAGCTGTCAGTAGAATTGTAATTCTGTATTTCTCCACATTTTAATAATTGCTGATTACAGAGCGGGTATATATCAAACTGTAGGTTGTATACAATTCAGCATGCATTATTTGTAAAATAAAATGTGTGTGTATGTGTATGTATGTGTGTATATATATATATATATATATATATATATATATATATATGTATATGTATATGTATATATATGTATATGTGTGTATATGTTCTTAGTAAAATTGTGATATTTTGCAGGCTAGGTGTAAATGTGGACTTAAATACATTTTATTACACACTGAATTGCCATTAATTTGCAAATATGTATATATCATATTGTGTACTGTTAATTATTATATATAATTATTATATATTTTGCAATGACAATTATTCTTAGATAATTAAACAATAACATATTTCTGTTGGATGTGTCTCAGTCAAAACAGTTTTATATGTCATGTAGAAACTTATATGTTTTGTCTTTTGTGTCCTGTCTTAGGGCTCCATAAATGGAGAGGGACAAGCATGCCCCCTGTGTCCCGGACAGCCTCATCCAATTGACATCACCACCTGCATGAGACTGTTGTATCCATGACGACGCCTCCAAAAACTGACTTCATCTGACGAGCGCAGGCCTGACTTTTCAACAGACATCTTTTGGCTGCCACAATGGACGGGGAGGAGGAGGTGCCTCACATGAGCGAGGACTTCATTAATGAATTTAACAGCTCTATAGAAAGTAAAAAAAGGGAGGCAAAAGGGACATGCCTGAAAATAGCAGGAGAGGATGGCTATGTGTTTAAATCTTACAGTTTGCACTCACATAACAGCCCAGCCACAAAGAAATCTCCTCCCTGTCCCTCGACAACACTGGACACAGACTCTGCCAAGTCTTTTGACTTATCTTCTCAGGGTAACAAAACTGAAGCAAAAGTACCAGATTCACTAACTGAGGAAAATATGGAGTGTGAAAACTATGAAAATGGAAATGAGGAAAGCCTACATATCAAAGAGGAAACTGAAGATCTGAATGGCATGGAGGACATTCCAGATGACGATAGCTTAGCATTCGGAAGCTCAGTCGGCCCTTTCGTAACTAAAGACTGTGATGATTATAGTAGTTTACTAAGTGGTTATTCAGGCACGCTTTATGATGTTGCCATGGACGCTGTCACTCAGAGTCTTCTGTCATCTGTAAGAAGTCAGTCTAATCCAAGGAAAAAGTCTCCTGCCTGGAACCACTTCTGCATATCTCCACGAGACAGTACCAAAGCAATCTGTTTATACTGCATGAAAGAGTTTAGCCGGGGCAAAAACGAGAAAGACCTGAGTACAAGTTGTTTGATGAGGCATGTACGAAGGGCTCACCCCACTGCGCTTTTACAAGAAGGCGCAGACACATCCATGGCTAGTTTCGCTAATTCCCTGGCCTCACCTTTGATACCTCTCTCCCCAAACTCACCAAAAAATGGCGACATTACTTCCACCTCACAGATCAGTTCACTGTCAACAACCTCAGCTGAAAACTCAGACATTGTGTCATCCAAAGAAGTGTTACCCAAAGTCGAACCAAAACTAGAACCATTTGCCAACGCCGAAACTCTTAGTTCAATGCTTTCAACCTCGCTTTCCAATGACAACAACAGTGAAGACCTATCTGATGGAGGGCCAGATCGCCTTCCCGGGACCCCTAAAAGTGCAAGCTCACGTCGCAGGTCCGCTGTATGGAAACACTTCTACCTGTCACCTGCAGACAGTTCAAAAGCTGTATGTATCCACTGCATGAATGAATTCAGTAGGGGCAAAAATGGGAAAGATCTCGGGACAAGTTGTCTTATACGTCACATGTGGAGGGCCCATAAAGAGGTTGTTATTGAAGAAAACGGACAGGGCAATCACATTCCTCCACCATACACCACCCCTCCCACACTTTTGTCCCGAACGCAGCTACAAGATGCACTGGACATTAAAAAAGAGCCACTCATGCTTCCATCCTCACCAGAAACTGTATCGGATGATGTACCCCAAAGCCTCAATATCAAAGATGAATGTGATGAAATGCTGGCTCTCTCAGGTCACGAATCCTCTTTAACTCTATCACTAACAGCTCAGGGAGAAGATGCATCCCTTAATTCTTCTTCTTGCGATTTGTCCGAGGCCCCAAGTACCACTCAGGAGGATCAAACTATTTTTCAGCAAAACAAAAAGATCATGAAACGGGTGAAGTCGGAAGTGTGGCATCATTTTATAGTTTCTCCTGTTGACCAGTTAAAAGCACTGTGTAGATACTGTCCCTGTGTTATTAGTCGAGGGAAGCGGGGTGACTTCGGTACAAGCTGTCTAATGAGACATCTCATGAGACGCCACCCGGACGTCCTCAAAAACTCGGATAAAGACAAAGAAACCTTGCCTTTACCCTACACCAGTCTTATCCCAACAGATGAACTTTCCTCACAAGAAACCGAAAGCCCCCATGAAAGTGAGAAAAAGACTGTTTTAAGTAAAAGGACGTCAAAACTGTGGAATCATTTTTCCATTTCTCCCGTGGACCCCACAAAAGTAGTTTGTTTGCACTGTAACCGCACAATAAGCAGAGGCAAAAAAACGACAAACCTCGGTACTAGTTGCCTGTTTAGGCACATGCAGAGGTTTCATGGACATGTTCTTGAAAATAAGACTACTACTCCAATCTCAGGTGATGTGCCGTCTGCTGAACTTGATGTAAAAAATGAGCTCATGGACACTTCTGTATTTGAACAGATTAAGTATGATGAACACCACCCGGTTGCCAAAAAAATCACCAAACTATTAGCAGAAATGCTTGCACTGGATCTTCAGCCATCAGCTATGGTGGAGAATACTGGATTAAACCGACTACTAGAGTACCTCCAGCCACAGTATTCTCTACCTTCCTCCTCCTACTTTACCAGCACTGCCATACCAGACATGTATGAAAGGGTCAAGCAAGTAGTGCTAACCCACCTAAAAGAAGCAGAAGGGGGCGTTGTGCACTTCACAACCAGTATTTGGGTTAGTAGTCAAACAAGGGAATACCTGACCCTTACAGCTCACTGGGCGACATACGAATCTCGTCTAAGGCCCCAGGGTCAAGACTGTCACTGCTCCGCTCTCCTCAGTGTCTCCCAAATAGACTGTGATACTGATATGCACGACATCCCAAAGCAGCTGGAGTATCTGTGGGACTCCTGGATTACCTCATCGGGACTGAAAAGGGGGTTCACAGTCACCGATAACAACAACATTAGAAACACATTAGAGGACCAAGGCCACGCCACCATGCAGTGTTTTGGACATACTGTTGACATCATTGTTAACGAAGCCATAAAAAGTCAGAGAATGGTTCAAAACTTACTAAGTATTGCTCGAAAGATTTGCGAACGCGTGCACCGCTCAGCTAAGGCCAAGGAAAAATTTGCTGAGTTGCAGAGGGCCCACGAGCTGCCTGAGAACCAGCTGATCCAGGACGTTCCCTCAAAATGGCGGACATCCTTTTTCATGCTGGAGCGGATGGTGGAGCAGAGGAAAGCCATCGATGAGTTGTCAATTGAGTGCAACTTCAGAGAAATTATCAGCTGTGATCAGTGGGAGGTGATGCTGTCAGTCTGCAATGCACTGAAACCCTTTGAAGTCGCCTGGAAGGAGATGAGTATCCGCACTGCCACTCTGGGACAAGTCATACCACTCATTCACATCCTAAATAGAAAAATAGACCTCCTTTTTGACGAAACTGTGGGCATTGACAACATGCTGAAATCTCTCAAAGAGGCCATGGCCAGTAGGATGTCCTCAATGCTAAACGACCCACGTTATACCTGGGCCACAATGTTAGACCCACGCTACAAAACGTCATTATTTACAGAAGAGGAGGCCGAGTGTTTTAAGCAAGACTTAATCCGCGAGCTGGACATGGATTGCACTACCTCATTAGAAGTTAACTCCCCACTGGCCAACGGCTGTGATAACCCCCACGATGCATCATCTGACTCAAAGAAAGACAACCTCTGGTCTCTAATGTGCGACGTCCGACAAAAACGGGATGAAAAACCAAAGTCGTCAGAGCTGGCAGTGCTGGAGTACCTGGAGGAAGACATACTTGATCAAAACTGTGACCCCCTCGATTACTGGAACCTCAAAAAGTTCCTCTGGCCCGACCTTGCCAAAGTAGCCGCCCGTTATGTGGGCTGTCCCCCCAGCATCGTCCCAGCAGAGACACTGTTCAGCACAGCTAGCGTCAACTGTGCACTCAATCAACCAAGGCCCCTGTTGGATAACATGGAGGGTCTGCTCTTCCTCAAGGTGAACCTCCCTCTAATTTATTTCCAATACTGATATTTGTTATAGCATTAGCAGCCCTTTAATTAAACCAGGACCAAGCCACGTAGCTGACTGTGAAGTTGAGGTATTTGTTAATTGTACAATATCAATTTATACACTGATTTTCTTTTTTCTTTCAATGCAAAAGGCCAGATTTGGAGGGTTATTGTATTGTTGAGTACTACTGTTTTAAACACTTTTTGAAGCTGAGTCAAAAGTGTATCAGGGAGGGAGGGGTTTTCTAGCTGTAGGGGTTGGGTGTCTGTTGCTTGTAAACATTTTTTTTGTTGTCTGCTCTCTACTTGTGCCTTAATCCAAAAACTACTTCAGGTCAAAAATGCTGTACATATTTTGTTAAATTTTTGTGCAAGATAATGTCAGGATACTTTTATGATGATGATGATGATGATGATTATTATTATTGATGTTTTTATTTTTATGAATGAACCTTGGCCCAAAAATAAATGCTGTGACTGAAAGATGTGTTAACTTAATGTTATTTAATTTCATTGTGAATTTGTGGCTCGTGGTACTGTCATTTAGAAATAGATTTTTATACTCGCTGAAATGTTTTATTACTAAGATCTTGTATATTATTGCTGTATTTTGAGAGTAAGCCGTTTGTCTGGATTATACAATGTTGTCTTTTAAGCACAATTTAAGTTTATGTCCTGGGAATTAAATTATGGGTTTATTATTGAGCAAACAATGTACTGTACATTTTTATCATAAATTACTTCTGAACTTAAACTGATAAATGTTTTAGCATTAAGACTGGAACCATGCAAATTTTGTGGTCATTTGTAAATAAAGGTTTTCCTTACGCACACAAAACATTGTTTTTTTTTTGTATCCTTTAGGCATGAGAATAATTTTGTTTTATTTGTTGACATGTTAAGAACATGCATGGCACACAATGCAATTTTTATTGTGAAAATCATTCTGAACTGGAAGTCGCTACCAAAAAGTTAAGTACTAGTTATAATCAAATGTTCAACCAATTTGTAAATTAATTGTTACATTACATGAAATACAAATACTTGACAAAGTAACTTTGGTTCTGGAAAGAGTCCGTCTCGATGATCAGGCATAAAATGTACAAACTAAATGGCATAATATGGGCCCCATGTCACTCTTGTGTCAGTATACTACAAAAATTGCCCTTTAAGCATAGTTTAAACATGAATTTTTGGTCACAAAAACGCAATTTGAAAAGTGTGTTCATCTAGTCAACTATCGGATGGTCCTTTCCATGAGTACAGTTTTTTGTTTCAGTAGTACACTGACTGGAGGAAAGTGGAACAAGTTCAGGGCTGTGTTACTGTAACCATCTAGAAAAGCCATAGGTGTGTGAGTGTCCTTTAGTAGCTGTATTGTAGTACTATTCGCCTCAATGAGCAGGTGTGTATACATTCTGATGTCTGGGTTCGTTGGGCTCATGTCTTCACGTTTGTCATATCTGTTGAAAAGAAATCGGATAAGGAACATTAGTCATTCTAAAAGTATTGCAGTAATATTTCTGTGAATTTACTCCTTGGTTTTGGTTCTTGTTTAGGCCATATTCAAACCTGGTGTATATGCACATTCCTCGTATCATACTTCTGTCTTTATCACTAATTTAATTGATAGGCAATTTAGTGGGTAAAGTATACCAACCTCCAATTTTCATTAAGTTCCAAGAAGCGCGATACCCCAGTTTCAGCCGCAAAAGTGTCAATATGAACAAAGACATCTGTGAAAGCACACATCTTAATAAGTTTAATAAACCAAGGACTAGTCATCTAAGAAGGGTTTAAGTGACATTTTGGGTGAAATTCTCATTTTTTTTAACTGATAAAAAACCCCAAACTCTGTCTCTAAACATTTTGTCAGTACCAAAGGGGCGTAAGTGCATACTAACTGCTATACAATTCTAACAAGTTACTTGAGCCCATTTAGATTTCTCAGCCAATGTTCTTCCAATAGTCTTGTGACAAAAAAAAAACAGTATGGCTCATACCTGTATTAGATGGCAGCAATCTATGCAGTTCAAGCATCCCTTTGCCCCCTGGGTAATTGTGGTGCGACACATAGAGGCAGAAACCTGAGTATACAGTGTTTACCAATAGGTGACCGACCACAACTGCAGAGCCTAGCTTATACATCCAGGACTTCTGATAGTTGCTTAGACTGAAAGACAAAATATTAATAATTCAGAAAAAATGTCTAAATACAAATAAAAACAATATCAGAAGCCATTACCTATTATTTATTAAATCGTCAAAGGAATAATGACCTTAACAAAAATCTATATATTAAACGCAATGCTCTCATGCTTTAAAGCAAATCAACATTATAACAAAATGATCACTATGTGGGCCGACATTTTGGTGTTTTTTTTATAAAAGAAAGAAGAGCGACTACAAATATAATATTTATATAATACCCACATGAATGAACATCCTCGAGCAGCCACCAGACTCAGCACAGGAAAGGTGTAAATTATGAAGCGTAGCTCTTTATGCGGCAGCAGTGAGTACAGAAAAATAAAACCCACTGTGGGAAGCAGAATAATTCGCATGCGTCTATCGATAAGGCCGAGAGGGACAAAGAACAATGTGCATCCCAGTGCACGAGGTACAGCAGAGTAAAAGTACCACAGGAAGGGTGAGGTTTACTGGAGAGATCAGTCAAGGATAACTTTAAATACATGAGAATAATCAAATACAGCGTGAACCATGCGATAAAACAAAAGGATATTCCCCAGTTTGAACTCTTGTTGAGGACAGTATTATACCACAGCACCTGACCCTCGGGCCAAAGTGGTTTTCCCCAAAAGACGGTGTCAACAGCAACTGTCAAAGCTGCAGAAAAAGAACAAATTTTAAAAGATTAACTTGTAGTCAACTTAGAATTTGCTTTGCATCTTTTAGATTTACCTATGGACAAGATACCAGCGGGGACAGCAAAGTAAAGTAGTCTCAATAGTCCTAGCCTTCTACTGAGTAATGACATCAATAGCATGAGACCCATTAAGATGCACAGCTCTGACCGAAACACAATGATGACAAAAGCAGAGAGGCAGATAAAGCGGCCGTGTCTTTGAGCCATCCAAGACGTAATTGCAACCAGAACTGTACAAACAAAATAAAATTAAAGTTACATTTTGGTTCTGCAAAAATAAGATGTTTACAGAAACTATTAAAAAAACGTACCAAAAGGAAGTGCAAATACATTGGGAAGGGTCCTGGTGCTGTAGAACATGATGTGAAACTGGGAGGTGCATGTCAGGCAGAAGAGACCTGCAACTGTAGAACCAAACTGCCTCCTCACCTCTTTCTGCATTTGCCACAGTGAACCAATGACACACATTCCCAAAGATGCTCGGACTGTACAATACACACAAGTGAACAGGTATAAAATAGTATACATACCATTTACTATATTGGATACCAAACTAACAATAGTAGAGGTTTACCTATCAGCTGTGCGTAGAACTTTGGTGCATCAAAACAATTGGAGAGGACCACCAAAGGAGAGCTGATCGCACACAAAAACAAGGGTCCAATGAACGTCCGAGGCACCACACCTGGGAACTCATGGTGGTCATACTGAAAAGATGAGAATACTTAAATTTAGTAACGAAGTGTCACATAACTGCAGAAGTATAAAGCCCCTTTGCCCTAGACTTCTATTCAACACACAACAAATAAATGTTCTTCAATAAAAATGTCTTTGTAAAACATAATAATAATAATAATTATAATTATTATTATTATTATTATTATTTATACCCTTTACAATAACTTGGGAATTAAGTTGCCGTGAATATGACTATATTTTAAATTCTACTCTCATAGACACATAAGTATAATATTTACAGATCGTTGGCTAGGTTCTTAGCCTGTTCCAACATTGGACTGATGCTTACCTTCTCAAAGTCAAGTCTATGAAATAAAATGTCATGTGTCGCTTGTAAATTAAAGCTTTCTTCTACTTTAGTGAACGGACATATAAATAGTTGAAGGGCAGAGACAGAAAATAACAAAAAGAGCAATGAAAGCCCCCAAACACTCCTCTTTTCAGCCATGACAGCTAGCGCTACAATTACTTCCGGGCGTGACAGGACGTGAATTAAAAATGTTATATTTTTTATAAAAGCATTTTTTATTATATCAGTAACTTAAAAAATCAAACAAAAACTGTATTTGCAATCAAATTATAAATTAATTATAAATTAATTTTAGTATTTTGAAAGCTTCCTGAATTTTCCACGTGAGAATCGTTCCCTTTGTCCCGGGCGTGGCGGCTTCTTATTGGTTACATCTTTAACTGACAAGCACTTGTAGCCAATCGCCACTAGCCACAATTCACCCCAGAAGCTGACGCGGAAATCTAAAAGCGCATCCCATTTTTCGCAAAGCCGGCATGTAAATACAACTTTATCGCGCTTTGCATAGATAACGCTAATTTAATATGAATGATCGAAAGGGCTAGTTGAGATGTTTTCGACGCATATGTCGTCTTAGCACCGAATTAGCAGCGCATGTTTTTGTCCTGATGTAAAACTGCATGTGTGAGCTGAGCTGAAATGCTGTCCATAGGTCTAGATCTGCGGCTGCTGCGGATGTTGTTTTGTATTACTCTAGTTTTGATTTTTCAAGCCACTGAGGCCAAGAAAGACTTGAAAAGCGCATGTTCTACCTGCAAACAAATCACAGATAACTTCAACAAGGTACGATCTGTTGCATCTCTGTACACTAAAAGCTGCCATGGTTTAAATGTATGAAATGTTACTGAAATCAGAGGTAGCTTTATTGCGAATGCTGTCCTTGTGCTGTCTACTTTTTCAGGGTTTTGACAGAACAGCCAAGCAGAACTTTGGCGGAGGTAACACTGCCTGGGAGGAGAGGAAACTGTCTAAATATGAAACAAGGTGAGGCCCTAATCCATTATGTTGTCCATAGGTTACAAGGCTTCTTGTTCTGTCAAAAGTACAGACCATCCTCACATTTATGAAGTAGTGTTCTCCTTTCATACAGACAAAACATTAGCAAAGCAGCGGGTAATTGAGAGAAAAGAGCAAGTTTATAAGTCAACAAGTAACATGTAAAAGTGTAGCACTATAATAGTTATGATTATTATTCTGTTGTGTGTATTATTATGTCTTTTGTGTAGTTCTAGTTGTTTAACAGGGACAGTGTGCATTAATCAACATTTCATGCACCAGATTTAGCCAAGTGGCTATTTTCCATCGATCTACACAATATATTTAATCAGAAATCATAGTTCACATTTTTTGATGGCGTTGTGATATTCCTTGTAGTGAGATTCGTCTGATGGAGATTATAGAGGGGTTGTGTGAGAGCAGCAGTTTTGAGTGTAACCGAATGTTGGAGGAGCACGAAGAGCATTTTGAGACATGGTGGTTTAAGAGGTGAGTGTCAGTAATGCATCATCCTGTCACATTTACATTTTACTTCTGTAGTGCCTTTTACAATAACACATTTAATTTATAACATGGAAATATTTTCTCCACTCGGCCAGCATGCCCCAATGGGGTGTCCCTGACTTTATTTTATTTATCAGTCGTCACATACACTACCGCTCAAAAGTTTGGGGTCACTTAGAAATGTCCTCATTTTTTATTAAAAAGCACAATTTTCTTCAATTAAAATGACAGTAAATTAACCGGAAATACAGTCTAGACATT
>JAVQKC010092829.1:0-10572 GCA_036025475.1 Philypnodon macrostomus
AAGTCTAACTGTTACTAATGTGTACATTAAATAAACATACAATGTGAGGTACATTCACTAATGTTTCCTACCCAGGCTCTGACATCACCTACATGTAGAAAGTGGATGGCATGTGTCAAAACCATCTTCATTTGCAATATATTGTGGAAAATTCTAATTCCTCCATTAAAAATGTATTATGGGCTTGCCTCCAGTTGCTTCCTTTCCGGAATTTAGAACTTTCTGTTTATACATTTTGAAAGCGTCTATAAAATGGAGTAGACAAACTGAGCACTTCTGGAAGTTAATGTCACACACCATACCATAACAGTGCATTTATGGTTATAAATGTAATTTTGAAAAAAACATCCATGTACAAATATTTTACAGTCATATTCCCTCAACCATATTCAAGAAACCGGTCTAATATTTACCGTTTTGACTTAGCCTCCTCATCAAAACCATCCTTCCTCTATACCTCTCTCACTCTCTTATCCGTCTCTATCTTGATCCATTCTCCCTGCGTGTCCAACTGTGCCTAGGTAGATAACATTAGCAGGGATTTACTTGCACCTTCACAACCACTGTTTACTGATGACATAACAGCTAATGTAGCACATATATGTACATAGTCATTTTATGTATATATTTTCACATTTATGCATGCTAATCTTTATTTTCTACTATTTATCTATTATTTTTTTTATTTCTATTTTATTGTTGGGATCCAGTCCGGGCAACAAAGTAAGAATTTCATTGAGCAGGGAAACATGTATCCTACTGTGCATATGACAATAAACACTTTGAATATTGAATATTAGCAACTAAATTTATATGTATCTGTTTTATTTAGGAGCAAATCACCCACACATCTCATTGACCATTTTTAGTTTGCCCTCGTCTCAAAATAAAGTAAATAATAAAGTAAAGCTCTGTCCTTCCTATATACCCCGCACACTCTCTCTCTTAGCCGTCTCTATCTGGGTCCATTCTCCCTGTGAGTCTAATACAACCTCACATTAAACAGATATCAATGTCTTGGGCTGCTCCAGGCGTGATAAAAGTCAGCTTGAGCACCGGTCCACTGCCGAGAATTGGATTGAATCGATGTGACCCTGCGATTATTCCAGCAATATCAACATTTCATACATCAGCGGCCGGTACAAGCTCTTTTGATTTGACTACGATTTCACACGGCGTTCGGAATAAGGTTTGTGCATATGACATCCAAGGTCTTTTTCTCTCTACATCCCACGGCATCCATTTTTAAAATCTCATCTTTTGACTCCTGTAATACACTGTCTATTCATTATACCATTCTACCATTGCTCAAATAAGGTGACGCGATTCTCTACAGGCCAAGGCTACATGTATATTTTGGTAAACAAACTCTTTCTAGGATGTTTGGACATGTCATTCTGGGCATTTTGAAGCTACTAAACACAATTTTTCAATTTACATATAAAGACTGTAACTTTCTTTGGACTGGGACATTCTCTCACACCGACCAACTTCATAATCCTCGTTCACTACATCCTCTTTGGCTTTCTGTCAAGCAGCTTTAAACTCAGTCTCATCCTACTACCCATATATTCACGATCCCTAAATATACATATCCTCTAAATCTGTGACTACAGTTGTTTCAAGTACGATATGTCAAGAATTGGATTTTCATTTATAGAGATGTTTTTAATTGGTACTTATAGCACCATCATTTCATAAGCTTACCTTGAGTTAATAGCCACTTATCACATGAATTAGCTTCAAGTGACAGTCAGATGCCTGTTGCAGTTCATCATATAGTATGATAATAGGGATGTATTCCACTTCAGACGACAACAAATTATATTAAAAAAATTCAAAGATGTCTGCGTTTCGACTGGTTAAGTCTTCATCAGGGCAGTAATATACAAACAGGCCTTTTAAAAAAGTAATGTGATTAATATACATTACTAATAGGTGATGTTAACTAGTATGTTCACTTTTTGGAAAAGGGTACATTTTGTGAGGCCCTGTCCACACGGAGACAAAAACAGTATAGTTTCAAATACGTCTCTCGTGAAGGCGGCATCGTTTTAGAACATATCCAAGTCCACACGGGTTCACGCAGCTCCACTGAAACGCTGCAGTGTGTATGCCCGGCCCGTTGGTGGCGGCGTGACACTCCTGTGAAAACACTGGGCAGCTCCATGTTTGTTGTTATGGTCAGAGTGCAGTGGGTTATAAGAGGAGGAGGGGCCACAACAATATTGTTTCAGAACAGAGGAGTATTTCACGTAAACACATAAACACAGAACCGGTGTTTTGAACTCATTCCACTCTGGGACCCGGTTCCAAAAATGATGTTTTCGGGCTCCCAGAACACCGGCTCAATGTGAACTTAACGCCTTAAAGATAAAATACTTTAGCGGATACGTCTAAACCCGTCTCAGCGTGGACAGGGCCTTAGGTAGCCTCATGATATACTGTATACATAAGTACTGTATAGTAGTAACTGTATGTGTATCCACTGCATTCATTTCAGCCTGGCAGTTGCTATGCCTGAATGCTGCCCTTCCCTTTAAGAGTAATGTTTTTCAATTTACATAATTTTTTACATCAGTAAGAATACAGAAAATATGTTAATACAGGCTAACAGAGGCATTTCAAAAACAATAATTTATTGCATAATTAAAAAATAATCACAAACAAGGTTAATTGAATTTTCAGACCAATCGCCAAAGTTCAGTAAATCCACGAATGCCTCTCCATGGCAACACAGTAAAAAAAAAAAAACTAAAAAACATCATCATATTGTATCAACAAATAAACATAAACTTAATGAATTTGCCCCCAGAAAATATGAATTTGTCCATTTTTGCAATTTTGTCAAAGCATATTTAGGACTTGAGTGAGTGAGTAATTTAACTGGAAGGTCTGGTCAGTAAAAGTCTCAGTGTTTATGATTTTTAACACGCAGGTATCTTTCATTAGATGAAAAAATCTAATGCTAATGCAGGGAGAGGTTTGTTATCAACATCATATTAACATGAAAACTCATTAAACCCGATGGAGCTCCTCTTGCCTCCCGGACTGCACAGCGGCCGTCCACTGTTCGACTAATAAAGGATTCTTTCAATTTTCTCGTGCCTTTATTACTGTATTCGTCTGGGCCAGTTTGAGAGAAATGAGATTCATATATGAGCAGACGATGAGGAGGTGATGTGTGTATAATGTTATATATGACCAGAGCTTTCACTGAGAAGTGTCTACAGTGAATCATCTACATCCATCGAACCTTAACCCCTGCATCTTCTTCTCTCACACTAATGTCACCACCAGGGCTTGACACCAACTTGTTTACCCTTTGGCCACTGTGGCTAGTCATTTCCAAAGCTTACTAGCCAATTTATAGACAGAATTTAAATTTAACTATTATCTGTTGCCTGAGTGTTTTTATTCTTTGATTACAAAAACATGACTAGCCTATACAAAAAGTGCACATGGCAACAGGTATACAAAAAAATCCTAGTGGCCAAAGTGGCTAGTGAGAGTAAATAGCCACAATGAAAATCTACCAGCATTTGTCAAGCCCTGGCCACTAAATTCATCTCCTTATTGGTCTTCCTCTAGGCCGCCTGCAGCCGACTCTCTTGACATTTATAGAAATTGCATTAATTTATATAGTATCCTGTACAGCAAGGCTAATTAAGTCAATGTACTGAATTAATGCCATGTTTTATATGTACTTAACTGTGTCAGTGAACACTTAAATATGCCTACCATTTTTAATAATTATAATTTTGTACAGTATTTGTATTGTTATCTAGATACCTGAAGTAGACAAACTAAGCACTGATGGAGGAGGAGCACTCTGATGTTTCTATATGCTCATACAGGCAACGTGGATGAAGTATCTTGCCCGAGGAAATAATGGCAGGTGCAGGAATTGAACCACCAACGTTCTGCCCCAATATTTTTACCATTCAACCCACAGCAGTCCATTTAAATAGATTCTGGCCACTACATTTGTATCCATCATTTCCAGGGCTGACAAATAATCACCAAGTTCTAGTCAGTCTGCCTGGTCTTTCTCTCCTCCTCTGTAGCCCACTGTCTTCTCTGTGTGGCGTACCATCCTTGCTCTGTCAGTATCTGCCACTCACCATTTGACCCGTATTTTCAGATCTGCTTCACGCTGCTCTTCCTCCCTCCTCTTCCTCCTTCCAAAAATTTGTGTCTCTCCGAAACCCACTGCACGCTGCTCTGTGCACAACGCTGACTCTCTCATCTCCAAAAAACATTAAAAAATACCCATCCAAGTTTCTCCATGTTTCTGTGCTGACTGTGGCGGGTTGGGGGTTGAATTCCTGAGGATGCAGACCTCTGTCAATCATCCAGGTCTCAAACTGGGCACTTTAAGCTTTGTTCTTTCTATGCTGCTTCTTCTTAAGTGTGGAATATTCTGAACTTCAACAATTACTGGTAATGTATGTGGCAATGGTTCAAGAATGGATTCAATGTTTTATCTCAGATATTATTCAGATAGGATTCCTGCTTCTAGGAATGATACAAACATCACATACCAGCTTTTTAGATATGGCAACCCAAATCTATGTGGAGCAAAAATGTATGGTATGTGGACTTTGTGGTTCGAGGGATTGAGCATTTACCCCTAAACTAGGAAATCCCTTGTCTGAGCACCTCTAAATCGTTCCCATTGCGAGATAGTGATTGGATCAGGTCTGCACTCTTTAAGGGCATTGGTTTATTTTCTGCTTGTATAACCCCCCCATAGGCTTTAGCAGAAGCATCTTTCATAGTTTATGTAAAGTGCTGTTGACGTTAGCCTGTCAGTGAACTCCTCAGTAGAGTGCTGGAAAGCCAAAGCAAAGAGTCTAAATGAATTAAACGTCGCTCGAGAGGTCATCAGTGAATGTTAATGTCAAATACACGTTCACTGATTCACACACTATATGTTCCTCGCATTCATTTGAAGTTTGGCCTCCGTTCAACAATGCAAAATATGAACCAATAGCTAGATAGAGTGTTGTGATGTCACCTGCAACCCAGCAATACTTTACATCAAGCCAATATGAAGTGTTACAGATGAGCTTAGACCATTACAATTATACACTGGTGATAAAGAAAAGATAATTTGACTTTGAAATTACAAAATAGTCCTCATAAAATGGTGCTTAACATACAGTATAATTCAATTGACTCCCCTGGTTCTACTTAAAAACCCCACTGTGACATTGACAATCTTCACAAAACAATTTCACCAAATCTTCAATATACCTTTTATTAGTGCTTTATTTACAATTTCACCATTTATTAGTATTTTCTTTGACTGCAACTAAAGAGCTTTAGTTCTCTATATTCTCTATATTGTTGCCTGCTATTCAACTTTGACAAGCCTAGTAAACTACCAGCCAATGGGCAGAGAAGACCAAAATGTATGCAAACCTATGATTGGCCAAAATGAGTTGCTACAGACCACAGAAGATTTGTGTTTTTCATTGTATTTGAGTAAAAGTTTGGGTTTGGCTAACTGTGGAGTTGCTAATCCAGAGCCACCTTTGTCTGCTTACACAAAGAAATAGCGTAAGAGCTAGCAATCTTGGCAATCTATTGTCATTTGAGACTTGTTCGTTAAATAAAGACAACATGGGATTGAGTTGGAAAAGGACATCTCAGTACACTTTTAGATGAGATATTAACAATGACTACAGATTATCACAATCTCAATATGCTCTTAGCCTACTTTACAGTTTACCAATACAATACAAAAGATGTATTTCAGAAATCCTAGACATAGAGTACTTGTTGATACCAACTGTTGCCAGCGTTTCTGTCGCTCACATCCCCAGTACACCTCTCTCCTCTTGTTCCAGTCCTCTTCTCTCGTCTCTTTAAGTGGATCTTAAGTCTTTCAGAGCTCTATCACCGTCTGGCCTCTTCACTTTTACATCGTATCAACTCCATCTCCTGCTAAGGCGCTCTCCATTTCACCAATAGTCCTAAAATGGTGTCTTTTTGCACAAGTGTGGATGGGGAAAGATGCTGGAAATAGAGGCTTTGACCATTGGAAATACCGCCAGCGTTTCGGCACAGCTCTGGTGTGAAGGTGGGATTTTTGCACCGGGGAATATCTTTTTTCCCAACTTTTCAATGATTGCAACTCACTTCTACAAATAGCAAGTGCCGAACACTCCAGTCGCCAAGTCTGTTGTGTGAGTTTCGACCAATGGTTCTTGATCCTATTTAGTTCCACATATAGCCAGGGGCGCTGCCAGGTTTTCTGGGGCCCCTAGAAAGATGTGACATAGGGTATCCACCATCTCAAACTAAGCTAACCTTACTAATTCTTACTATTACTTTTGTATGTAACCATTATGCTGAAATGAATTTATGTGACCCTGATGTAAAGTAGGTAATCTGTCATACATTCTAGTTTACTTCAGTCCCTCCCCTGACCTCTACAGCAACATCAGATCAGACTTTATGGGTTACCACTTTGACCTATAGTAGTTGAGTTTTACTTTAGTCCCTCCCCCTGGCCTCTACAGTAACATAAGATCAGACTTTGTGGGTTACCATTTTGACCAATAGTAGTTGAGTTTTACTTTAGTCCCTCCCCCTGACCTCCACAGCAACATCAGATCAGACTTTGTGGGTTACCACTTTGACCAATAGTAGTTGAGTTTTACTTTAGTCCCTCCCCCTGACCTCTACAGACGATACACTTTATAAAATTGAACAGGGTCAGATTTCCATTTTCCATTCCAGTTTTTTCTGTTTTTTCTGTCATTATATCCCAGGTCTGGTCTGGCCCAGTTTTCGTTTGCAGATGTTATACTGTATGAAGCCATCTATTTCTAAACATAGTAAAGCAGCCATTATTTCTCTTCAATATTTTTCTCCAATCTAGAAAACGAGCACTTATCCTCCTTTATGAACAGTAAACACTCCACAGTTATGTCCAGTTCAAATGCCTGCCATCTATTATAATGATAAAAACTCCCATTACATCTCCAGCATAGGGCCCAAATTACTTCTTATTAATGCAATTTTGGTGAGACAGGTTGGAATAAAGATGTTTACTGCGGTACATTCATCTAACAGGCCACACATAATGACTACGTGCAGAGAGGGTCAGGTGCTTCGTTCAAGACAAAGACTCCAAACAAAGAAGAACTGGATGAAAACATAGGTCTGCTGTATGTATGTTGAAGAGACGCACCTGTGAGGGCTATTTAAACTGGTTATGCTGCAAGGTTTTTAATCAAGAACTGGTTTAAATGGTTGAAAAACATAGAAAAACAAGTTTTTTGCAAATTGTGGTATATGTCCCACTGATGGTTCTGAATTTGAACTCCTGGTTAGTCCTGATTTAGACCTATTAAACCAGGTTTTGCTCTAGCTTTAGTCCTGGTTTAGTCCTGATTTAGACCTATTAAACCAGGTTTTGCACTATAGCTTTAGTCCTGGTTTAGTCCTGATTTAGACCTATTAAACCTGGTTTTGCTCTAGCTTTAGTCCTGGTTTAGTCCTGGTTTAGTCCTGATTTAGGCCTATTAAACCTGGTTTTGCTCTAGCATTAGTCCTGGTTTAGTCCTGATTTAGACCTATTAAACCTGGTTTTGCTCTAGCATTAGTCCTGGTTTAGTCCTGGTTTAGTCCTGATTTAGACCTATTAAACCTGATTTTGTTTTAGCTTTAGTCCTGGTTTAGTCCTGATTTAGACCTATTAAACCTGGTTTTGCTCTAGCATTAGCCCTGGTTAGTCCTGATTTAGACCTATTAAACCTGATTTTGCTCTAGCTTTAGTCCTGGCTTAGTCCTGAATATAGTTTATCCAGCTCTTGTTTTGATCGAAGCTGATTCTAGCCCAGGTTGAGTTGCTTTTTTTATTTTATTTAGAGCTGTCTTTGAATTTGTCACTGTTTAGTCCTGGTTTTGACCTTGATCTCTTTATTCATTCTAATCTAGACTAGGCTCCAGGTATACTTGTTTTGATTTAGTACTCATTTTAATTCCCTTGCTCTATAGTTGGGGCTTATGTTTGTCATTTGGAGCACTGTTTAGTCCTGGTTTTAGACCCAGTTTAGTTCAGCTTTACTTAGTTTGTCGTCTGGTGTGGTCATTTTTGGGGGGCTTTTTTAGTATTGACTTTTTTAGTTTGAAGTTTAGACCAGGTTAAGTTCTAGTTTAGTCCTGGCTAAGATTTTCATTTTTAAGTTTATTTTTGTGTAATAAAGGGTCTCTGGAATGTCAAATATTAGGTGAAGGGGAAAGTTTGAGAGCCATTGCCATGGCTTTCATTTTGGACAGAAAAGCAGTGACGGACACTTGCAGAGGAAGAAAAATTGACACAAAAACAACCTATGATTATAAATATGTATTTTTCACTAATAATGGCCTTCGAACATTATGTGAATGAATGGAGCCTGCAGCGCTGCCGTTGTCAATGTGAAGGCTGTTGGTTTAAATGGATCACAAAAGCACTTGACCTCAAACTTAAGGTTTGTTTACCGGCAATATGCTGGGAATATTTTGGGGAATTTTAACACTATAACTCCCAGAATTCTAACACTACTATAACTTCCAAGGCAGTCAATTTGACAGATAGCATTCTGGCCAATAGGCTGCAATGGTAGCAATTCAATTTGATTTGTATAGCCCTATATCACAACAAAGTTGCCCCAGAGAGCTTCAAAAAAAGGAGATGTATGTAAACAATAAACAAGGTCATTGCAATCAATAACAACAGTTAATAGACAATCAATAAACACACAAACAACAGGACCGTCCCAGGACGTCCCCTTTATGGGAAAAACCACAGAGAAAAGTGGAAGGATCTCTTGTTACACATTGAATGCTGTCTTTTAGTTGGATTATGTAAAGTCACAGGCATTAAAAGACAACTTGGGTCAATTGAGAGGAAAGCTTGAGGGCCACAAAAAATTGCTCTGTGGGCCGCATTTGGTCCCCGGGCCATAGTTTGGACACCCCTGGTTTAGACCTTGTTTAGACCTGTTTTATTGTAAAATTACTCTAAAGTCTTGGGTTTGGATCGAGTTTATTCACCTGTAAATACCCTTGATTATCATAGAGGCCACAATGTACTTTCTCTTCCTATCTCATTCCTACACAATGACATAAATCATACGGATGGGCCAACTTTGATAAGAGCAACAGCACAAAGGCCTCAGCAAACCCATGTTCAAAAATGAGATTCCAGTGATTTTAACCATAATCTTACGCATTTATTTACATTTTTCTTCAGATCAGAGGCTGGTTTTAGGGAGATCGTTTCAATCTGGTCTATGATAGAGCAGGTAAGGTTGCTGTATCAAGGCGATTGAGTCTATGGGGGATTTTGAGGGCAATGAGATCCTACTAAAGCCATGTGGAGCTTTATCAGTGCCAGCCAATCACCACGGCCAAAGCTTTTGTACCGAGCGCCATCCATCACCACTGAGGGACCGGGGCCCGGGACAGCTCTGTGACTAGATAATACATTGTGAAGCCAAATCAGGTGGAAAATATATATGAGAAATGCTTTTAGGATCGACTGAATGTGGTCCACTGTCTTTAAAAGGTCTTTTTCACTGTTATAAGGAGTTAAATCTATAATCCTGCATGATCACACACACAGTTCTATTCTAAAAGGTAAAAAATTACTCAAATGTACATTGCTGCCCTGGGACAGACTGACACAGATGTGGAAACCAGACCACATCTAAGGCTTACTGACACATTGATGCATTTAGAAAAGGCAGCTATAGTGTCTTGCCCAAGGACACAACAACAGCATGCTGGTTGGAGTGAGAATTGAACCATCAAGCTCCATTATTTAAGTATACTGCCACACGTAGAACATAATATTGTTCTGTGTATTGTCTGATGTGTTGTAATTTGTTTCATTTGTGTTTGACAGAATGAGTTGAGATGGCCAGTCTACCTGTACGTGTAAAAGAGAGGTCCTATCTCCTACAAAAGAGATATTACTTTATTCCAACTCAAATCCAGAAAGCAAAGTTAGTGGATGTTTTTATGAATCTGATATGAGATAGATTAGACCTTATTATATTACCCCAGACTGACTATATTCTGATTTATTGGCAATAACATCTGCCCCGTCTGCCGTGATAAAAGAAAAAGCCTATTTAATAAAAAATGTCTATCAGATGGCTGTGGTCTTTGGGAAACCACGAGAGTAATGTATAACTGATAAAAAAAACACTGGGATAGAACATTGACTGAATACCACCGACCGATGTAATGCAGCCTGTAGCTACCATCTACAGCTCGATACTCTTCCAGTGTTGAATGCAGAAGACATCAAATTCATTATTGCTCAAAAATGTTTTGGGTCATTTATTGAAAGAAGAAGAACCAACAAGTTTGCATTGATAAAAGAATTACCCTATTTTCCGCACTATAAGGCGCACTTAAAAGCTTTAATGTTCTCAAAAACCAACAGTGCGCCTTATAATCCGGAGCGCCTTATATATGGATTAATTCTGGTTGTGTTACTGACCTCCAAGAGATTTTGTGTCACCTGGCGCTCAAGGCGCTCCGTCAAAATGTTTTGGTACGACTTCG
>JAVQKC010092852.1:0-11674 GCA_036025475.1 Philypnodon macrostomus
GGGGGCTGTCCCACTATCACAGTAACATTTTAATTCAATGAGCCTCAATGATGATTGCAGATACTGAAAAAACACCATTATGAATAGAAAAGCATGTGTGTTTTTTTTAATGAGCAAGAGTTATGATTTTAAGTTGATTAAAATATTCCTTTGAATAAAGTTACAAACTGATTACCTAGTACAAGCACCACCAATAGGAGACACATACAGTATGTTAATGGGAATCCCTTTGGCACATTGGTGCAGTGTAGCCCTGTCTAATGTGTCCACATTAATGATTAAAGAGAGCAGAGAATCCAGGATGAAACTGTTCAGCACAGAGCACACTACAAAGAAGATCAAATTCTACAACAGCCCCCTTATCACCATACAATAATAGTGTTTGCTCTCATCCCAGGGTAATAGGCACTATTGTGTATATCTGCATTTAGATTAGTTTTAGTTCAAATGAACATTTACATTCTGTCCTTCCTCTCTTTATTCACCTTTTATTTCCTTTAGGCAAACTTAGCTTTTTTATTCCTCTGCCTTGCTTTTCACTCAGTGCACAATAGAAGTGATAGGGGGCAGATAGCGGGGGATCAGCGGCGCGAGATACAACATATTAGCAATTCATAAGACGCTGACAGCTGAGTACTCGGCAAGATTTACAATTCACTGTAAATACGGAGCTGTTCCCATTCACAGCAGACAGCATGACAGCACACAGTATATTCACTGAATATGACGTTTTAATAAAGCCAGGTGTGTGTGTTTGTGCACAGGCAATGAATGACAGTAAGCAATTCTGCCGCTGGACTGATCTTCATTTGGAGCATCTTATAACACACACACGTTAAGAGAGAGGCAGCCCCATCTGTTCATTTCTGGGGTTGATTTCGTGACCGTGTTACAAAATGGGACAATACAATGAGCGCTGGTCACATGACTGCACCAGCAGGTAGGTGTGTGGCCATATGTATGAATAAAGGATAACCTCCTTCTTTACTATGACCTTGGAATGTTGGTGTTAAAAAAACATTTTGATCATCAATCAGCAAATCATCAATCATATCTCAGGATTTCAAGTAAGCATAAAATTGTTCTTCACTTAAATTGTCAGTAACAAATTAATTTAAATTTTTTTTGCATTCAGATACAGTCTTAGTATGGCTATATTTCAGTTACTATGTCTCTATATTGATCTATATTTCATCTTAATGAGTTTTTGTGTGGTTTTTGAGATTAAATATTTCAGTATTTAGGTGTCCCTGCAGATACAAGTGTCTTATTCTGTGACATCCCAGTGCAGCCTGCATACATGCCGTTTGTGGCGCGTGTGCGTGCCCTATCAGCGTCATGCTAATTGAAAGAAGTGCAGTGTGCGTGCCACTAATGAATCTCCACATTAATTAATCTAGTCATTTTTAATTAGCTGCTGTTTCTTGCTAGGCTAGGCTTTATCTGAGCCCCGAAATATGCTTCATAGAAACGGCGCTGGGGTGTTGAGAGCTGAATATTGAGGTGTCGCGTTCACTTTTCACAAATGAATTTTACTTTGTTCGTTTTATTAATCTCATTATGCTTGTTGTTTTGAGAATGACAAGAAGTGACAGCATATCTTTCTGTTGAACCGTATAGCTTATCGTCTTGTCATGTTGAGTCTTTTGGTATTATATTATGTTATCTAAATTGCTTGAAAACTCTCGCACTGAGTACACCTCAGAATCTGCATCATATACTGTATGCATAATATTCCAATCAAACCTAGGCCTTAACACACAGAAGCAATCTAAACATGATTTCTTTAGCCCTTGTGTTGCCTTCAGGTCAAATTGAACCAAAGATGCTCAACATGGTAGGGCACGTATGTGTGCTCAAAAATATATTTTTTTGTGATTTTTTGGGGGGTGTTTTTGTGATTATTATTTTTTGTTGTACAAAATAAGCTAAAGCCAGTAAATTTAATGGCAGTTTATACTATTTTTCTCTTTCTGAAAATTCAAAATGGGTCAAATTGACATGAAGGCAACACAAGGGATATAAATATACAAAAAATGTCTTTATGGTCTTTTCTTCTGCAAAAATGTTATCTCCCCCAAGCCTTTTAATCCCCGTCCTGGCCGATCACAATCATGCTAAGTGGAGTCTGCAGGTCACCCCTGTGTTACTGTGGGCTTCCTCCCACATAAAACATATCTATCACCCATAGTGGATGAATGCAAGAGTAAATGGTTGCGGTTCCTTGTTACATGGTCGGTGAAGGAAGCTCAAAGTGCTTCAGAAAACCAGATGAGCAACTTAAAAGTCTTTTCCCTTCAGCTTTGATATTGCTCCCTCTCGTGTGTCCCTAGATAGTCTCTTTCCTCTGCCTTTCATGGCTGCCTTCCACGATGAAAGTACCATATCGCCATTGTACCAGAGCAGCAGCCCTTACTATGATTTATTTAGACCAGAAAAGGCAGCACTTACAATCCGCACCTCTTTGTACGGAGAAGTAAGAGACAAGAGCGATTGGGTGGGTGGTAGGTTGGTGGCAAAATGGGGAAAAAGCTAAAGGATGAGTTGTGAAAGCTGTTGGTTTCCTGGACATCATTTATTTATCCACAGCTGGACCAGAGGGGCTACAGAGGATAAGGCAATGTAGGAAGTAGAACAAAATGTAGAAAAAGAAAACAACAAATGATCAATAAAGACATGCAAGTTAAAGGTATAAGGAGATAAAAGAGCCTACAGAAGTATGAATGTGATGTAGCGGGTGGTAAAAAGTGCAGTGATAGAAAATAGATTGAAAAGATCAGAGTAGGGAGAGCAGGGAGGCATTAATTATTGATGGAACAAATGTCTTACTGACTGACTCAATTTGAACCTCAGTTGTTTCCAGACCACCAAGTCTGTCAGAGAGACTTGCATAGTGTGAGGGCAGGGATCCGGAAAAGGTCATAGGTAGGGGTCGGAGGTACAGGTTTGGTTATTTATGAGCCAATACCAGGTGACATTTTTTCAGATTTGTATGATGACTGGTGAAATAAGTGTGCATTTGCGATATGGTGATTAAGGATTGAATTGTGAAGTTATGACAACTAATGCATTAATAATTTACCATAACAATGCCAGTGTTCAAATTATTATAAAAAGACACAGAAAGTGAGATAATGTCTGAGCCAGCTGCCAATCGTGTATGGGTAGGTAGGTTCTCTCTGGGTACATTGGCTTCCTCTCACTATCTTAGGAGAATTGGAACTGTAATTATATGGGCGAAATTACGATATTATAGAATCATGTTGGTTTGCGCCCGTATCCGCAGATCCTATATGTGAACGCGATAACTCAAAATTGAATTGCCGGATCAGTTTTGCACACAGGTACATATCATAAAGACACCGAACTGTATCGATTTTGGTACTTCTACGATTAATATCCATTAAGTAATTAATTAATTACAGCTCTAAACACAATAACACAAAAAGTCACATTGTACCCAACATAAAATATTATTCTGACCCCACCCTACAACAAACAAGAAGTCGGCCATTTTGAATTGAGTTTGGTAGGTCAGGTATATTTGACGGCCTCTAACTTGCACATACTTGCCCGATTAGGCTCAAACCTGAAACACCTAATTACCCCCCGGCCCTTAACACATCTGACTAATATGATGGCAGTTACATCTATAACTCCCCCTATAGACTGAAAGAAGAATGTAGTTTTAAGGAAATGTACAAAATTTGGCAAAAACATCCTTCACAAATCTATCCATCCATCCATTTTCTTCCGCTTGTCCAAAACCGGTTCGCGGAGGCAGCAGTCTAAGCAGGGAACTCCCGCCTTCAACCACCGCCTGATCCACATTGCACCAGCCCTTTTTTTTTTTTTTAAGGGTACCTCCCGCATGTGGTGGGTCCACGGGAGGGCCTGACAGCATGTGCTCGGGCGGGGACTTGAACCACCGACCCTCTGGTTGAAGGGCGAGCATCTACCCACTGCACCATCGCTGCGGCCTCCTTCACAAATCAAAAAAGTCAAATAGACCCTTCCCATGTTTGTCATGGTTTGGAGGCAGGGCCTCTTAATTGCTCGTTAACAATATAAAAACCCTTAATCACACAATGTCTGATTAAGGTGCCCGTTGGTGCCCATATGGGGGCATTTCGCCGATATACACCTTGCTATTAGGGACGACAGAATAGGCCTAGTAATATGTATTGAATCAATGTGAGAGTAAAATGTTACAGTCAAGGGTGTACCCTATATCACGCTTAGAGTAGATGGGATAGAAGCCCACAGCCTAAAAGTTCACAGTATATGGTACATACATCCAAATACAACATATATATATTTTTTTATTTATGTTAATGTATAAAAATTTAGACTGCATTTTTGATTGACAAATAAACCTGAAAAATATGAAAACAACAATATAAATCCGAAAACTGAATGAAGTGCACGATATGCAAGCCAAGCATACTTCTATCATGTAAAACAGATTGCAGGGATGGCCTTATCATATTCATCATTAAACACCTATCAGAGTCAATTAGGGCTGCACAATAATCCTAAACAAGTAATTCTGCTAATGGAGCGAGCGATTGAAGTGTGAGTGCGAACCTTGAAGAGCTCATTGTAACGCTAAACAAAAAGATTAGTCCTAATTAAGCAACAGAGCGTTTCTTCTCCGTTGAGGCTTTAGAAGACTTCACAAAGCCTTATAAGCACAATTTGTTACCAACAACTGGAGTTAAGATACTGAAATCAACAAGGGCACATTGGTTTCTTTGTTACAAGCCTGGGAATCCTCACAGTTTTGTGGAAATGAGTATGATTTGCGAGCGGGCTTCTCATTGGTGCATGATAGACCATTTGGTTCTGAAAGACTGTAAAACATAACACATTTCTGTGGCGTGAATATTAAAGGAACAAAACTGGAACCAAACTTGATTGAGAAGAAGTGTTTATTAAACTCAACTCTGTGTTCCATTGATTCCACTTTTTATGAAATGTTTTTGATTGAAGTTCAATGTGCTCAAGTCCAATACACAGGGCACGGGGCAATTGGAAATGTAATTATGAGATAAACACTGTTTTTATATTTGGCAGAGGAGTCGCCCGATCCACTTTGTCGCTTTGATTCCAGAGAATGTCTGGTCTTTGCAATCACGTCAGTGCAGATGGTAGGCATTCCTCCTGCAGCGGCTAATGACTGTGTGTGGCAACGTGTGTGTGTCTTTAGTGAGGGCTCATTTAGGGCTGTGTGCTAGAGTGCAACAGAGTCCAGTCATCTGCTGTACCCCAAAAACATCTCTATAGAATTTGGGCTTTAGACTACCTGGTTACTATATAGATATTACATTTTAATACTGTATTGTCAAGATTTGAAAAGTCTTTCTCTAAAAGGTCTTTATAGATACATCTATATGCATCCCATATCTTATTTTTTTTCCAACAGTAAATAATGTGAGGTGTGGAAGAGAAAACAGGAGCAATCTAACGAAGGCAGGATACACAAGCACTAATAATTTCTGTGTGTCCCTAAATATTGTAAGTGCTTGAATTGCCAGGTTAATCATTTTATTATTTTCTAGCACGTGTCGCTATGTTCTGTCCTACATATAACCTTCCAATTAAGTCCCTTCTAAAAATTCTACCTCTCAATATAGTTTCTTGATTGAACGCCTGTTAAATATGGTGCCTCTTGCTTTTTGTTCTATTGCACTCATTTGTGGTGCCCAAAACACAAGGGCACACCAATCATGGCTAATGCCCTCCAATGTCTCAATCAATAACACATAATCTATATTAAAACACTTACCAAATAGCTAACAGCTGATTTGGGATTCGACTGTGGTGTCCCTGCGTGTCTCTGAATGAGTTAATCCAGTCAGCGCGTGAGTCTGCCAGGCCACATCAGACTAAATGATGGATCCCCATGTGATGATGAATGGTAATTTAGATTTAACATAACTGGACTAACGAGCGCGCTAATGACTCCAAAGCTAGCCTGGACAGCACTCACTCGATGGGACCGCCGCCTTGCATCCCAATGAGCTGTGGTAAAAGGACACACATACAAAAACATGCACAAGTGGTCTAATAAATGCAGGCAAACACAATCATGAATTTATAACTGAACCTGGTGCACACACACACAGTCCTATCTATGTGTGTTAACTGGACCAGTGTGACTCTAATGACTTCATCGGGACTAGAGAGGACTGATGTCAGCCTAATATGAAGCTGATTAATTGATCATATTCTAAAGCCGGTTTTCAGCAAGTCGAATAAGATGCAGTTTTCACTCAGTTATCTCTACCCTTGACTGTGAAAATGAATACAAATACTTATGTGCTTAATCATTTGGAGGTATAAATAGATGTAATCAGAGTCTCTACCTCACACTAACACATATACCTGATATGAAAAGAAAATCAAATTTGCATTGTATTCACAGTTACCCTAAAATGTTTTTTAAACCATTCATTCATTAATGTATTCATTTTCTACTGATGTCTACTGGCGAACTATCTAATACATGCAATGTATTCAGTAACTGGACATTCTAAAAACACAAACTAAGCTATTCAAGCTGTTCTTAAATAGTTAGAGATCCACCAAGTTTTGTTAATACTGACAATCTAATAAAACTGAGTTATAACATAATAGACGGGACCTGTTGTCCAAAAACATTACATTATTTACTTTTATTATAAATTGTGGTATTGAGCAAAACTTTTTCTTCACTTTAATAATTCTTCATACACCAGGTGATGCTAAAAAGTATTTTTCATGGGATGTGACTGGATGGCAATGAGGGGGAATTACCATTATAGATTTCTGAAGCCACTAGAAGCTTCTATTTGTATGCAAGTTCAATATGTTCAGTACCATCAGAAATCAGATAACTTAACACAGCCCCAGAAAAAAATCCAATATGTGTCTATCTTCATGCAGTCTTTCAAATTCCCCCCAGTTGTGTCTTTTAGTTCAATGTTCAATTGTTACCTGTGTTTACTGAGTCAGAACTGTCTGGCAAATACCTTTAAGTGCAAAAAGCCTGCCTTTATTGCATTTAGAGGGTATAGAAATGTTTATGTGCTGAAAATAAAAGATGCTAGTGAAGGAATGGTCTGGTAGGTAGGCCCTTGAATCTCTACCTTTTTGCTGATAGAACACAAAAAGTGACACAGGGGACGGGGATGAATTGAGTTTGAAAGACCCAAGTGAATGAAAAGCAGGTCAGATGTCACGGCGATGGTGGACCTCTGAATATAAATGAATTCAATTTTGGATAAACTGTCCGAGAAGGAAACGGAGGGTGTGACCCATAGAGATGGAGATGGAGAAATGTGAGAGTACAGGATTGAAAAAAACTCAAACAGAAAACTAGCATTAGTGTGATGTGCCCGTGGACACATAGACACGCTCATGCACTTGCACAGCGGAGGGGTCTGAAAAGCACTCTAAAGAGCAGAGGAACAGCTGCATATTTTATGACGGCTTTCTGGATGAGGGTGTGCCACAGGGAGACATGGAGAGGTGTGTAGTGTGTGTGTGTTTGGTGTGGTTTTGGCCAACCAGTGACTGTCATTATTCATAAGGGAAGACAGACAGTTGTTCAGTGCACTGTATAAAGCTACAAGGTGACTTTGCCTCTGCCTTAACCCTCTTTCACAGACACTGGGCTCCTGTTTTCTTCCTTACATTTCTTTACTCCTTACATCTGTATTAGATTTGTGTCTGACTTTGTGTTCTATAGTCACATGTCCATTATTATGATTATGAGTATTAATATATCGGTGAAACAACGACATTATGGAATCACGTTGGCAAATCCTATATGTAAACACGAAAAACTAAAAAAAAATGTGCACACAGATACATATCACGAAGACGAGGAACTGGATTGCGTTTGGTACTTCTACGATTAATGACAATTTAATAATTAACTAATTAATACCTTGATGCACTTTTATTGAGCCAATAATTCTGCTGAACACAAACAAAATCTCATGATTTTCGGCACAGTGATCCAGTCAATTGTATACTTAATGTACATAGGCACATTACAGAGGTCAAATAAAGAATGCCTCAATAGCGCCCCCATGTGTTTGACCCCTATGGGACCCTGGACACACTTACTTTGACAGAGAGCAATGAAACTTGGTACAGTGATTCTCCACAGTGTACCCAACATAAAATATTATTATGGCCCCACAACAGGAAGTCGGGCAATTTGAATTGAAGTCAAGTATATTTCCAACTTGCACCTTCTTTGACCGATTAGGCTCAAACATGAAAAAAAAACCTAATTACCCCCCGGCCCTGAACACATCTGACCAATATGATGGCCTCTTAATTGCTCATTAACAATAAAGAAAACCCTTAGAAATCCCACAATATCTGATTAAGGTCCCGTTGGTGCCAGTTGTGGCAGACGTATGGGGCCATTTCGCCAATATACACCTTGCTGTCGGGGACGACATCACAGGCCTAGTGTACAATCGACTCTGTAATGTATAAGGTTTGACTTTTCCAGAGCTGTTTCATTTGTTAATTCTTGTTTTCTCCATTTACTTCCTGAGAGTGCTTTTTGCCATTTCACCCAGTATTACTGCCTTCCCCTGCCCTTAAGTTTATTGCTTTCCACCACTCACCCTCCTTGTAAATAACAAATATATGAGCATTCAAGTCTGACAGCTTTACTCATTACTTCCCTCTAGTTTTAATCTTCTGAATCAAGTCCCTTTGAGCAAAAACCTAATCAAATGCACTACTTTGGACACAATGTCTGACCACCTTCAACGGAGAGGAGATTTTATTGTTTTGTACCTCATCATAACTAGCAGAATATAACAGCACATATGGCATTTTAAGATTTTAGATATACTGTTGATAAATGTTTGCTAAATTATTGTTAAAATGTAAAAGACTATATTTATGGTGTATATTTAGAAGAATCTATGTAAATTGCATAACCTTAAAGTATCAAGTAGATCATTTTGCATATAACCATGCCATATCAAAGACACACAATTAAACTTGATAAACCAGCATCAACAGTATTTCACTTTGTAGAGCGGTTTCACATTGCTGCAGATCTCTCACAACTGTCTGCTCCCATTATGTCTAAATCACTTGTTTTTGCGTGTAATTCGGAGCTGCAAGTAAACATATCTTGTTTGTCTGAAAGGGGTGAAATAATACCAGGGTTCCAGCACTTCATACAAACAACTTCCCTGCCTCTGTCACAGACAGGAGCTGGAGTCTGAAAACAGTTTTCACTCAGACATGGGAGGCTGAAAAGTCTGTGTATAATTAGGAGCAAAAAGACTCGAAACAGCAGTAATTGGCACCTGGAATTCTCCTCGAACTGAGCTTCATTAGAATCATCTGAAAGGAAAACTGTATGTGATAGTGGTATCACTACTGTTGATTACTACATGTGAATAATAATAACATTGCAATTTAATTAACCATTTTGGTAAATCAATGTGAGAAGTGTCCATGTGTTAAAACTAAACAGTAATATGTTTGCTACAAAAGTGAAGAAACACTTAATAAGCTCTTAATAAGCAGATGTCAACGTTAACCTTAAACATAAAGTTTGCAAAAAGTGTGATTCAGGATTTTGCATGAATTATATGTTTGACTATCGGATATTAGTTTGTATCAATAATCATTAAAATGATTATTAAATAAAATGATTAAATAAAAGAGACCGAATCATCCATAAATGAAGGTAAGTGCAAGAACTTGAAATACATACTTGATTCATGTAATAACTATTATAAATATAGCCACAAGCGGCGAAAAAGGCCCTCACCACCCCGTGCGACCGCGTAGGGCATGTGGCCTCAGACGTTATTGATTCAAAGGGTTTTTATATTTTAGCCTCCATAGTCTGAAATGAATATCTTAGACCGGGCTACATGTGTCAAATTGCATCTATGAATGTTACAAAGGTTTTAATGTTTTTCAAAATGGCCGCCTCATTACGAACTTGTCACGAGTGCACCAAAAGTCTTCATATACCCCTTAAATAACTTTTGATCACAGCCATGTCCAGATGATGATAAAATGGGAGGACTAGTCACAATATTAAACCAAAATGGCCGACTTCCTGTTAGGGCGTGAACCCTTTAGACTTTTTTGGTCAGAGAGGAGTGATAACTGTGTTTACCAAGTTTCATTGGCCTGTAAAAATGTATTTGTTTTTACTTCTCCATTACTTTTTTGCAAATTTGGGGCATGTCTATGCTAATACGACAAAAGATAGGGCATCATCACCATTGACTTTTTTGTTTGTTAACATCTAAAGAGCCATTTTTGAAGATAGCGGGTACAATCATACATCATTACGTTCAGCTCATCATTGTGCACAAATGTTACATTACGTCTAAGTCAATACAACAAAGTCTGTAAACGTTACGCACGTTTTTATACTTCTAAAAATGTCCGCTTTGTTAAGAGCTCGTCACGACCACACCCAAAGACGGATAAAAAAGCTTTTGATAACTTTTAATCACAGCGATGTCTAGATGACTGTGATCAAGTTTGGAGTCTGTTGGACAAAAACCCTAGGACTAGTTTGTTATGCTTGCCATGACATGACCTATGTTCGTGCCAAAAGGCATTTTTCTATGATCATTTTTATTTCCTTCTCCTTCCCTGTCCCATTCATTCCAATGGGGCATGTCTGGCATTGTCATGGCAACATAGTTTGAATTAGGGGTAGGTCGTCATTGGCTTTTTTGTTCAGGATCCTCAGATAAATCAATTTTCAAACCCAATTGTAAAATTGTAGGGGGTGTAAGAGAGACATTTTTAAAGATAGCATTTACATTGCTATATCATTATGTTCAGCGCATCATTACGCACAAATGTTACATTGGGTCCAAGTCAAAACGACAAAGTCTGTAAAAGCTACGCAAGTTTTTATAGCTCTAAAATGGCCCCTCATTAAGAACTCGTCACGACCACACCCAAAGACCTATCAAAAAGCTTTTAATAGATTTTGATCACAGCGATGTCTAGATCTCACTGACTAAGTTTGGAGTCTGACGGACAAAAACCCAAGGACTAGTTTGTCAAAATAAAAAGGCTACATTTTTGCCGTCCCAACTTTGAACCAATATGGCAGACTTCCTGTTGGGTTTAGGGCGGAGCCATAATTACATTTTATGCTTGCCATGACATGACCTATGTTCCTGCCAAGCAGCATTTCTCTACAATCAAAGAAATGTGCGGTCAGCTCCCATAGGCCCAATGTAATTTATTTTTCAAGGGGCCACCACTGAGCCATTTTTTAATATTATTCTTCAGGGACCTTAATTTAATACATTTTTAACTTTCCTGATCTGTGTGCCAAAATTCCTGACTTTTTGAGCAGGTTTAGGGCCTCAAAATTGACTTTGAATCGGCCCATCGCCAACTTTGGGCTCGGGCCATAATTAGGCCTATGCTGTCATCCCAGACAGCAAGGTATATATCGGCGAAATGGCCTGTCACAAGTGCTATGACCCCAGCGGGCACCATAATCAGACATTGTGTGATTTCTAAGGGTTTTTATATTGTTAACAAGCAATTAAGAGGCCCCGCCCCCAAACCATGACAAACAGGGGAAGGGTCTATTTGACTTTTTTGATTTGTCTGGATGTTTTTTTTTTAATTTCCCTAAAACTATATCACTGTACCAAGC